>JANVCK010082553.1:0-12114 GCA_026546655.1 Epizoanthus illoricatus | reverse complement strand
TACAGGTCTAATTTTATGCTACATTGTGTTTTGGAATACATGTCTTTTATAATTCTATAAAAGTTACTTCCTATACCAACTTTCAAGAGTTTATATAACATTCCTTTGTGCCAAGTAGAACCGAAAGCCTTCTTAAAATCTACAAAACATGCATATATCTTCCCTCTAGGTACATCATGAGCATATTTGTCTATAAGTGTACGAAGAGTGAAAATATGATCGCTAGTTCTGTAGCCCGGTCTGAAACCTATCTGACTTGGATGTATAATGTAGCATTAGTAGTATAGTAGCAGCAGTAGTAGTAGTGGCAGTAGTAGTAGTAGCAGTAGTAGTAGTAGTAGCAGTAGTAATAGTAGTAGTAGTAGTAGTAGTAGTAGTAGTAGTAGCAGTAGTAGTAGTAGCAGTAATAGTAGTAGTAGCAGTAGTAGTAGTAGTAGTAGTAGTAGTAGTAGTAGCAGTAGTAGCAGTAATAGTAGTAGTAGCAGTAGTAGTAGTAGTAGTAGTAGTAGTATAGCAATTTCAGAAGTTCTTATACAGCAGTTTAGAAGAAGCTGCTGTCACTGCCGACAAGTTGTTAGAACTGTACAAAATCCGAACTAAATTAAAGCCATGATGGTAGAAATATACTCATTAGTTGTATAAAAACAGCCTTTGTAAAAGTTTAACTTCTTGTTTTGCTGTTCTGCCAGTCACCTTTACCGAGTGAGGATGAAGGAAAAAGAAAGTGGAATTAACTGGTAAAATCTGAAAATTATTCTCAAGAAAAAAACTACATTAGTTTTACTTGATTCCGTTCTCTAAAACCCAAATATTTACACGTCTTTACCTCCATCCAGTACCAACAATGCTGCGTGTATGGTCAGGGAGGTTTCTAGCTTGTCGTATCAATAATCTGCAAGGTCATTTCAAATCATTCTCAAACAATGAAGATAAAAGCTTCATAATATAACATTGTGCAGCAACGAAACACACACGGTTGTACGCTTTTTCTGCGGCATTGACTGCGGTTAGTTCTAGATCTTTATTGCTTCTCAAAGAAATAAAAGGCTTGTGTCCTATCTCCTTCGTGCCAAGTGGTTTGTGTACTGGTAAATAATTATTTCCAATTATGCAGTCGAATTACATTTTTAGTTTTCTACACTTTACTATTGCACACAGCGCCTGCAGGGCAGACTGCGGATTAATTACAGCAAAATGCACAAAAAAGCTTTTTGTTCCTTTGGTCCAAAATTATTAATTAAACATTATGAATGCTCCGCAAAGAAACTACACCAGAAACGCGAAAAATTAAAAACGCTGAACTGTAATGGCTTAACTGACAATGACTGATTGCCGTATTTTGATCAGGAAACGAGTCATCACAGTGGCGCTGCAATAATCATTGGCCATGAGGAAATTAATTTTACAAAATTAAATCTGCACGAGCTAAGTGCTTTGACTTGCAATATATCCGTAAACTACCAAATTAATGGCTGCTCGGCGGCTACTTTGTACTGACTGAAAATATTTCTCATCCTAAATTGGTGCTAAAATAAAACTGAGAAAACACGAACGAGTGGTTAATATGTATGAACTTCATTATGGCCGGAAAGGAAACTCTGAGGCTAGCCTCAAATGTTTGGTGTCGTAACACAAAGAGACACTCAACATTTGTACGCGTAAAGACTAAGTAATCAGCCGCACTGACAGCTTGGAACTGAGTCGCTATAAAACACCAAATTCTTTTAGACTGTTATATTTGAAAACTAGCGAAAACAAAGCATTTAATTTCATTTGTGTCAGCGAGTTAAAAAACGTATATAGAAAGCTTTTAGGTTTACCACTTCCTGATAAAAATTAAATAAAAAAATCCTGATATAATTATATATTTACGGGACAAAACACATGAGCGCGCTGGCGACTAAAAACATGCTCCCGATTTTAAACCTTGCAATCTAACCGAACCGATTAAAAAGCATTTCTCCATGTTTTTAAAAATTATCTACCGTGGAAATGGTATTTGAGCCTGTTTGGACATCTCCACTGTTTTCCAGCATCACTGACTACAAAACTGCTAGGTCCTGTTAGCGATCATTAGCTTCGTAAAAAACTGTCACTATGAATTTTTATTATATGAAATAGTATGGATGAATTCACGAAACTGTTAACAAAATGAATTTCAAAACCGGCCCGGACACGTGTTACGATACAACTTCTTGTTTACGCCGCAATGCGGTTTCGTAGCCTCCGACAATTCGATTCAATCACGAACGGCAGAAAATGAAGGATACAGAAAACGGTTTATTCCACAAGGTCGGCAACTCTTATCCAACAAATTAAGAAATAATAAAATGTGGAAATTTCTATCTTTTACACACACATACAAACACTTCCTGCCATTCGTGACCAACTGACACAAGACACTAGACAACAAATCAAATACGGTTTTTGATTAGAGTTATATCGAATTTAATGGCACGCATTAAAATTAATAAATGTATTAAATGCGAATTAAATGTAGCTGCGGCGAAGTTGTTATTCTAACACCACATTATCCCATTTGGTTTGGTTAGCACAACCTGTTTGTCCACCAGCAAATTACGGCACATTGCCGGCAGCTGAGATCATCTGGTCTATGTAGTGTAAGCACGCGGGGGACGGAACTGAGGCGCGCGCACGTGCACTGCATGCTAATGCTCCAAGCTGGCCCTACAGTTTCGCTACAAGTACCGGTGAAGACCATTCGAAAACAGTACTTTGACTGCTCGTTTCGATGTACTGAGCAATTGCTAAGTCCCGTTACTGTTAATAGTTGTCTCAAACAGGAAAAAATCTCAGCCGTCGCAACTGGTGGCACTCAGTGTCGGTCATACTTCCCAGACACAGCGACAAATACACGCAATTCATGCAAGCGTGCCACGAGCGACAGGTACAAGAAACGTAAATAGGAACAATGCTATTGTGTAATGAGGCTCATGTGCCATTACTGTCATATATATCGACTACTTAAAAATCAAGAAATATGCAACCAGCCAGTGTCACGTGTTCATATTTAGACTGCGGATACAACAAAATGAATTTAAGTACGGTTACCTTTGTTTCAAAACATTTAACCAAGTGCGACCACAAGAAGTGAAGGAAATTTATCTACTCTATAAAGATCCGGTTACCGTTCTGAATAGTGCCATTAAAGAACATGTACTTGATTTTCTACTGTTGTGTGTTTCGGTCAGTTCTGTCTTGGTTGGAGTCTTCACACTATAACGTTCATGAAATATGCGATGTAAAATCGCCTGGTCACATTTCAGTATCCACATAAATTTTTAGCTGAGCACGTTTTTCGAATTCACAGTCAACAACGTGATAAGGTGCATGGCAAAGCTCTTTTACATAAATCTTTTACAAACTTTATCTAAACACGGTGAAAACATCAGCTAATTACACTGACAGATTTCATATTGAAGGAAAAAATACACAATATATTGTAATAAAGCTGTTTTACATGTTTGCCGTCTGGGAGTTCGATGTGGGACAATGCCTTTCAATCCCTCCTTTGACGGTAGAACAAGACATTCGGTCATTCTTAAATATTTGGGCATATTATTCTACAATAACGCCCCGCTTTGACTAACTGATGATCATTTTGAATAATTGTAAGGGGGTTTTGGTTTCCTAACACCACTTTCTAAAACCCCTCTCTTGCGTGGCGAAATCTAATCTCATGCATTCTTTTACACCACAGATAACAACTTTCACCCAGGAAAATATTTTTAAAAAATCTAAGGGCGACAATTCATTGGTTTTAAAAAATATGCGGAATTCAATATATTCCTTCATAGTATTATAGCCATAAATCACTGTAAACCGAAGTATACCGGGACCACAGAACTAAATCACTCGTGCACTCGACAAGCCCGATTCATGCCCAGCAGCAAATGATGGATACAGAATCCAAGGCATAAACTGCATGGATTCGTACACTTCTTTTAAAAGTTTTCAAAATTCCAGGACTTTTCTTAGACATTTTCCAGGAGTCTTCCAGGAGTATTTTGAAGTGAAAAAGCAGTACATTTCAATATATTTCCCAGCCATTTATCTTTTTGAAAGACGAAAAGAAAAAAATATTTTCGCACAGTCTGGGTTTACTTGATTTTCCAGGAGTTTTCCAGGAAGAAAAAAAATCCTGGGAGTTTCCAGGAGGCGTACGAACTCTATACAAATCTGGATGCTGTTCTATGTGTTAGGCAACACTTCTGATGTTGTGCAGATTTATATATTGAACTTCACTGTACCACTCGTTAAGTGATACGCCGAAATTTAGTAAAACTTCAAACGGTCGAACTGTTCAATATTTTAAAAGTGCTCGGATGAGAATGGCCCCCTCCCTTCGATTCCCTCCCTCTTCCTTCGTGCCGCAGACTGTCTTCGAGTCTCCCAGGATGTACCGAAGGTAGCCTGGGATTTTGAGAGAAGAGAAGTGTAAGTGGCTTGTGGGTCAGTCACGGCTGAATCAATAGAGTCTTACAAAGTCGGTGTCCAGAACAGTGCAACCAACTCAACTAATGCCATATTAGAATCACGACTAATAATAATGTAATAGCAGTAATTCTAATAGTAACAATAATATTAATCGGGTAATGGTAAAGCATTTATTCCGATTTTCCACTGACATTACCAACAACAGTATTCCGGTCAGTAACTAAATAAATTCTTTGTACAGTCACTAAAGGGACTCTGTAAATTATAATCTAAACATAAAATACAATAAAACGTTAACCAGAAAGAAAATGTAAAATTAAGGTAGATTGCAGAACACATTTGAATCTCACATTGCATGTAAAATCCGGGTAATTTATACATTTATCTGCCAATAGAACTGAGTTGCTCGAACATGGAGTTAAACTAATATATTTGTATTTATTTAAAAAAAAACGAAGTTCGTGGTGTGATATCGAACAAGCTCACACGATATCTCAATTGCTAGAGGAAAACACTCCATGTTTCAGTTGGAGCCGACTGATTTCAGAACAGTGTAGAAACGTTGGATTCGTGTCCAGACTACGGGTGAGATTATACTTTGAAAACAGAAGCATAAACGCAGTTTACTTGAAGAAAACAGGCTGTGATCAGACTGCAAAGTACAAGAAATTATACGTATAATTATATAACTTGACAAACTAAAGGGAAAGTATATATTTCACGAACAGTTTAATTTAATCTCATATCGTATATACCAATCGTTTACATTGAAACGGTACCAAAAGCTACCAATAGAAGAGATAGTCTGTTTTTTAATTATAGTTGTAGACAAATACATATATTTGTAACGTCTACATCCCAAGGGTAGCGCCAGTAAATATCTTGTGAAATGCGAGATTGCTAAAACAATTTTTGTTCACGGAGAAACATGTTTTATAATTTCTATCGGTTGCTAGCTCACTGGTTCCTAATCCTTTGTTGTCAAATCTGGAGATGTTACTATGTTAATAGCCAACCAAAATCAAATTTAACCCAGTCTAAATTAAATTAAAATTAATGACTTAAACCACATATAAACTTCTTTCGAATTGTACGTTATTTACTTAAGTATCGGGTTAGTTTTTGGCACTAGGGTCTCACAATAGTGAGATGTATTGAATGACTGCGTTATGGCTTTGTTTAACTTACAGCCACACGCGGAGCCGATCGGCTAAAGGGCCCCGACAACAGATCCCTTGCTATTGTATCTTCCTTTGTTACAGATGACACGCGCTGGCGTTTTGTTCTTCCAGCTTCGCGACCAGTTGCTGTAATGTTTCTTAATTCGAAAGTTTCAAAGAATCTAATTCGCAGGGCTGCCTGAGTCCCTTGATTATCATAACGAGAGAAAAGCCGCATATTACGGAAGCGAATATCAGACAAAAACAATTCAGTTTTTGGTAAACTTTTCAGAAGTCTTTTCAACGTTTTATACAAGAGATTAGTCGCCATAACAGAGAGGAAGCAGTAGAAAAATTCAATATTTGGGCTTCCTTTTATTGCCTTGTAATTACTACATTGCCAATACATTTCTTGAAAACAATGAGCCCATTAAAAGAGTTTGATTAGAGATTTTAGAACTGAAAGCAACTTGATTGAAGGCTAGTGGTTTATCGCGTAATACTAACTCACGTGTATGGGCCATTCGTGAAAATTCGTATGGAAACTCAGATCAACTCTGCAACATTACAGCATTACAGTGAAAGCTCAACACGTCAACAATTTTCACTCAGTTGGAGTGCACACCGAACTCTTTCATTTATATTCCGTATATGTTATTATAAAAGATGTTATCATTCTAAACGTTAAATATTATAAATAATTCTAAAATCAATTTAGTGCGTCAAAACATTGTATTTAACATTCATAATTAGCAATTAGAATGATCCATCTTTCGTTTCCTATATCTATATCTCCTCTCTCCACTTCGTAATGTGCTAATTTTCACCATTTTCTCACTACAATACTTAATTTCCAACAACTTATTTGTTCGGCTGTAGCCCACACTGCAACGAACAGAAGCGCAGCTCTGACAAACACATAAAGCTGCACTCACATTGCTAACAAGATAACTTTTCCGCCCATTGAAGACAAAATAATGACCCTATTTCGCAATATTTCGTGAACGCTAACCCTTTGAACGGAGCAAAACCTGTGAAGGAAAACTGAAAGCTCTTCGTTGCATTTAACTAGAGTGCTAGTCAAAAGCAAAAAGAAACTTATTGGAGGTAAGGAGTGCGAGATGCCGAGAACAAGCGATCTTTTCCAATCCCACGCACACTTCCGGTTAAACCGAGATATTGATCGCTACTTCAACCGAGCAACCGAGCCTGTTATTTTTAATTGCAGAACTTGTCCATTCAAATGACACATTTTTCACAGGTTTAGAAACAGGTGCAGACAAAGTAGAAAGCAATTTACACTACAAATAACCTTCATATTAAACCACGAGCAAAATATTAAAGGACTAAGTGAATATATTTGCATACAATAATACTATCATTTTTGCCCCGCATTTGCTCCTTGAGACTTTAAAATAGTACGGAGGTAGAGTCTTTTCAAGTCGCATTTCAAACAAAATTTTTGGGGAAGTAAGTTTCTGAATAATGGCAAAGTGAGCTGTTTTAATGACAATAAAAGTCACACAACTCGCCAATTTTTGATACATACTCCGTGACTGAAGTACTTTTGAAACAGGTATTGAGGTTTTTTCTTCGATATCAACGGTGTTTCGGTTTTCTATTATTGGTGACAGTTTAGAAGTGGCTTTTTAATTTAAATGGGCTGGACAAAAGGCATGTCGATATCAAATCGTAAAATGGTAGGCTAATATATTTTATAGAACTCTTCACGCGAGTACGTACAAAGTTGTATATAAACACAACTTAAAAAAGTTAACCGCAAAAGAAGAATGCAGCCTTCTTGTTTAGAAGATGCGGTTAAAAGGGCATCTGTGAGCGGTCAACTAAAAAAATTTAAAGCCCATATTTATTTAAAGCTGATACACAACAGCCACACTGAGACCAGTTCACCGTTTCCTTCAACCACACTGATATAATAAGATTACAAATAAAATCCATCCAGTCTTATAAAAAAATCCCAAACTTGGAATCCCATTTATTCTATATCACAACATCCGATAAATGCTCTTTTGAAAGCCCGATAATTTTAATATAACGAACTCGAAATATGAGTATTTACAGGCTGAAAACGGAAGCTGCAAAATTATTGGGCGAGGCGAAATTTTGAAAAGAGCAAAAACAGAGAACGGATTTGGGGCAAAAATGGACTTTGTTTTGGGTCTGCCTCACAACAGATGATATCGCGAAATCTGAGCTTTAATACAACCACCAGCAAGTACTAGAACTTAAATCGATGTTTTCTTCTTCGTTGCCGAGTTTTGAATGGTGAATGAATTTCGGAACAGCTGTCTACTTTGCGAACCAATTTTAACCATGTCAAACACGTGCCAGGCGAGCAGTTGAATCGTTCCGATCTTTAAATGATTAAAAAACCCATACATTGCCAATTCGAAATCGTTCCCACAGTTAAAGGTAAAGCTGGGTTAAAATCCTGAACAACTAAGCAGAAACTCAATTTGCAATTTAGCCCTTATAAAAGGCTTTCATTGTATCTTAAAGGCTTTAAAGTACTCCTTAATAACAGAAAACAAAAACCGACTGCAGCTGTACAACTAGACTTTCTCTCTTTGGCGTGGAAGAGCGGATCTTATGAAACATTAATTTCCTTCGACTGTTGAGAAACTCCGTGTTTCACTCTCACTGGAGTTTTCTAATTGAAATTTTATAAAACAGAAACAGCTTCCAAGGGTAGCCTTGTAATTTTCACGCACTCCAAAAATAAAATTCAACAAAACCCGGGCACTAGGAAACGAAACAAATTCTCAAATGGCATGCAAAAAAAGAACACACGCGATAGTTGACAATCGCTTTTACAGACTTTATCTCAACAAAGAATTATAAACAAAAAGATGACTTTCTCTATGCCGTTTGAAACGTCCATTTATCCACTAAACTTTGTCTTTCGCCGCTCAAAAGGAACGAAAGTTTTATATTTCCTTCTAGAAAAATAAGTAGACATAATTTTACCCAAGAAATACGGGAGAGCGTACACTGGAAATTCTTACTCACACTTCATTAACTGTGTTGTTAGTGGTTCGCTGCTCGGGCTTCTCGCGTGCCCATTGGCTGAGATAAGAGGTCATTTAATTGTTAACCACAAAATACAGCATTCTTATTGGTTGCTTGCGGTTATGTTTACCGCTCATTGTATTCCCGCCTGTTACTTGCACCTGTATACATTGTGTAATTGTTTGAATTGAATAATATTGGTAATTTATAGTTAGCGCCAGAGAGGGCTTTCACTCATTCGCTTGTCATAGCCTGGAGTAGGCACATCTTTCGACTGAAAGTGCTAGGCAGTACGTGGCCCAGGAAGACTTGAACTGGGAGAAAACATTTCAGAAAAAACTTGAGGTAGGCGGTCTCCAAACACACTCTTCTGTAGCTATTTAGAAGCCTGTGGCCCGTAAGCTTTAACCTGCTCGAGACTCGCAAGTTACCGGCAAAATCTATTTCCTGTCGTAACTTTTTTTTCTCGAATGTTTGCTTCTCGCAGATTCACGATGTCTAATTCAAGAAATGCGAACAGCGCTCAGCCGCAAGATTTACACACGAGATTATTGCGGAAATGCGCTAAAGACTACCAAAGGAAAGTCAAAAAATTGGAGTATGCGCGCCTTCGATCACTGGTGCCGTCCATCGCCACTCAACCGCGTGTTTCTAAGGTTCGTAGAGATCACCAAGTTACATTCAGTCTTCCATTTTTAGCAGCGGAAAATTAAACCCAAACTTAGAATTATTGTTTTTTGTTATACAGATTCAAGTTATCGAAGAAGCGATAAAATACATCGCACATTTGCAGGCAGCGTTGGCTACGAGAATTGAGCCCGGTCAAGACCAAGGTAAGTGTGTGCCCGAACGATTTCTGTTCCGGAAGCTACTGGGGCGAGTTTTCGATACAGTTTTAAAAGTTTTACTGTACTTCATAGGTAGCACAATCGAGACACAAGAAAACACAAGACAACAGCAAGAGGGAAGGAAAATTGTACCAGAGAAGCGGCAACGTATAGCATCATATATGATAAAAACACAACGGCATACAGTTCCAACCCGAAGCCGATTTTCAAGTAAGTCGAAATGGGGAAAATCTCTGTTTTTCTATCGTGTTTTTATTATGGGGGAATTCCATGCTATATTCTGCAAAAGTTGAGCGCATCGCTCGCCTAGAAAATTGCTAAAAAAAGCAAAATTTCGACTAGAAATCGATGTAGTTTGTCGCTTTTATCCGGTAAACCTAAGCTTCGGTGCAGCTGCAGAATAAAAAACAACATATGTTTCTTTCACAACTTCACCACCTGGCCTGGCCATGTCAACCAAACACACCTCTCCCAACTCGAGCCTGATTAATATCCCCTTTGGGACTCGGCAAATGAAACGAAAGAGGAAGTAAGCCCCCGCTAAATTTATTTGATCGAGTTTCCCTACCTCCGAGTTGGTCATATGCAAAAAGAGCTTTTCTCCCTGAACGGTTAACGGTCACTAAGCGACAGTTTGGAGCTCCACAGTATTCCAACCTCTCACATTAGAAATAAATATTCCCCATCTTTGTATTACGCGCTTTCAAGTTATTAAAACAAGAAAGACCTGCAAGTAGGATTCTACAAATAATAGGAAAAAACTTACAATATTTCTTTTAAAAAATGGGTGTCCTCTCGTGGCTCTAGTATTTGCAAGAGAGTGGAGGTGATCTTTGAAATTTTTGAGACTGGATTTCTGTGTATTATAATAAAATTATGTGGGAATTATACAGTAAATGACATGACAAACATCGCCTCGGGCTCAAATAAAAGCACAAAATTTTAATTCTAACACTATAGCCCATTATTCGCTAATCCAGGTAAACAGTTTCTGTTTTCAACCACTATCTGTAATTTTTTTAGCCTTTTCTAAGCCTAACATTGTTTTATCCTCATTTTTCCAGGTCCACGGCCTAAATCAACCAATCAAGGATAATATAAGCACAAAAGCGACAAACAATGTCAAGATACTCCACGAAATGACACCACAGTATGGCACGAAAATCTGCAAATCTGAGGGGGAATACTATAGAATCCGCCGACAAGAGCCAGTTAAGACTGGAACTTTGACTAGCAAATTCAAGGGAATTTTTTTCTAAGCATGGAGCTCTCCATGTAGAGCACTTGCCATTGTTTATAAACTTTCCAATCAAAAATCCCATTAGAAAAATCGCGGCGCTGCTTGATACAAAAATAGAGACTTAGAGAAGAATACGAAACAGATAAGAAATCCGGTTCGTGCGGTGACTTCTCGCGTCGCAGCTGTCGCGGCCAAATAACATACTCTGTAAATAGCCATAAATCGTTTCCATTAATCTATAAGTTTCCTTCTTTGCGACTGACAAGCACAGAGTTTCTTTATCACCATGTACTGGACGCCGAAAGGCACTTAAATGGCAATACAGTTTGCAAAAATATACTACGAAATCATGGGACCGACTTGAATCGAACAATCGATAAACCAATGTAAGATTCTTGCTTGGATTAGAGAACTCTGTTTCTTTTAGATAGACTCTCTTGGACGCTCACGAGGGGATTATCGACAATTTATCTGATAACGCAAAGGAGCTAAATATAATTAAATCTTAGCTGATGCTGCAGCTCAGATAGTACATTAATCAAAGGGGCCCTACCTTGTGAAAAATTAGTCACATTGGCAACATCCGACACGAGCAAAACAGCAGTAGGTACCGAAACAAAATTGCATCCAGTTTGATCAAATAATAACATGCAACACGGCCTTGTGAGCGGAAAGTTGAAATAAAAATCTTCTGTGGCGCAGATATAAGAGTTTACGTAAGTTTCCTAAAAGCTTTTCAGAAAACTAATTGTGAAACAAATAGTCGAGGAAGTAACTTGCAAGCCGTTTGACAGCGGAACAACGATATTTAGTTCCTGCAATCCGTCATTTTAGATTTATCGCAAACTTTCAATCTAATCTCTTAGTAACTGTTACCCGTTCAGTTGGTTGTTCACCAATTCGAGCGGAAAGACCACTCTTTTGCCGAGCTGTAAAAGGCAGATGGCTAATCGTAAATTAATGAGGTGACGAAGATAATAAAAAAAGGTGTTATAGAATATGAGCTGTTCGAATAATAATAATAATAATAATAATTGCTGTCAGAAAGTCAGTGACTTGTGCTTTGCGCGTTGTGCGAGAGTCTGTGTCAACAAGCGTTTCTGTATTACTTGTTTATTGTCGTGATTTGCTCTGCCACTTTAAACAAATAAGTTTCTTATCCTTCACTTCAAGGCTACCTTTGTTGCCTTTGTTTCTGATCATCTCTCTGTTTGTCTGTCTGTTTGTCTGTCTACCTCTTCTCTTTCTTTCTTTTTATTTGGGGTTTCACCAGCTTAGAATTTGTATTTGTTGTGCTGTTTATGTGGTGTGTGTGCATGTGTGTGTGAAGAATATCAGTATTAGTCTAAACAATTTTAATTTTTGTTCGGTGTATGTC
>JANVCK010082331.1:0-12116 GCA_026546655.1 Epizoanthus illoricatus | reverse complement strand
CCACTTATGTTGTTTGTTTTTGTTGTTTGAATTTTGTATTGATTTGTGGAAATAATAAACCTTTGAAACCTTTGAAATGATCACTATAACACAGCTGACACAAGGCTGATGCACAGCCATCATAGCTAGCAGAGTAGATTATGGTGCATATTCTTTACCTTTACCTCCATGCTCAAACAGAGCCAAGATATGGATTTATTTGGCAATTGGGGCTCATTTATGGCTTTTTATGACAAATAAACAAAAAGTTACTTTACTTTGACCCCTTATTACAGTATGTGTTACATTCGCCCAGCAATGCATGAGTGAGAGATAACCCTTAAATGTGTGAGTCTCATGCCCAATGCATGAGAGTTGACATCTCTGCAAATCATTATCTTATAGTGCATAGTGTTACAAGGGGGAGGGGGGCATCGAAAATTGGCCAAAAAAGCATTATACTTGGACAGCCCCATAGGTGTTTTGCACAAATTTATATGCATTATGAAGATTACTGATTTATCTGCAAGCTACTGTTTTGGAACAACACATTTATTTACATGTTAATACTCTATCTTATCAAAGATGCAATTAAGGAATTCACTGTCTGATAATGAATCACATCACAACTTGTGTAGGCTAATGATTGTGTATAATTTTTTCCTTTCATGCAAAATTAGTATCTGCAGCATTGTTTTCAACCAAACACTCCTCAAGAGACGCAAAATGAATGGTCATAATTATTACTGATTCTTTTCAACTGTTTCAAAATTTAGGACATATTTGGCTTTAGCAAAATTGTGTTTAGTTGGGCATTAGGTTAACAGTCAACACAACCCAGGAGCCAAAATGTCAAGTAAATATTTACAGTTTGTTCATAATGTTAGTTTAATCCCTCTCAAGAGCCAAATAGGGTAGAAAATATACAAAATACATTAGATTTTCAATCGTTAATTATGATATACCATATAATTATATAGTATTTAATTGAAGCAACAGAATCAAATTCCTGAGCAACAAATTATAAAATTCACATTCTGTAAACAAACGTCTCTTATTAAAAAGTGGTGTACACGACTGAAGAAAATATAATTATATATACATGTACACGTATATATGATTGTGTATATATAAAGTAGATCTCTGTCCAAGTTGCCCACATGACATCAAGAACCTGGCATAATTAACTACTTTAGGAACCGATCATTATTTAAATCCGAGGGTGGGAAGTGTGGTGGAGAAAATAATGTGTTTTTTAAAACAAAAAAGTCTGGGCCCCCCTTGAGCAACAGAAATGTTTTAAGGGCACCTTTTTTTACTGACATGTATTTGGTAAATTTTGTTGAAGACCCCCTACCCTTTATATTCCTTCAAAATTTCAGGCCCAAAAAAAATTTCATGACACCTCAATTTTTCCTGCACCTCCCTCCACCCCAGCCTAAATAATGATCAGTCCCTTAGGTACCATCTTTATTGAAATCTACATGATTGTACACATCACATATACAAGTAACAAAGACAGCGAGTATTGTTGAAGAGAATTAGATATTCAGCTTTATATGGTCTTGAACAAAGTCCCTTGCTCCTCCATGTTCACTACCCATCAACAAGAATCGAAACTGTACTGGGCCTTGACACCACAGTGAAAGCAAAAGGGCAGGAAATCTACATGAAACAGGAAATTACTATTAAGGTCACAGGTGAAAACAGGAATTTGCACAAGACAGGAAGCAAGGGAAAAAATGGCTTAGCAGATTAACTTTCAGTGAAATTATAAATATGTTTTTCCCCTCATATACCAATCCAACATATTCAATCAAAATTGAATTCTGGTTGTCTGGCTCGTATAGCCCCAATGGTTATTCCAGGTAATCATCACCTATCTATTTCTCAACCAAAAATTGTACTTTATTATTAACAAATGAGGTGAATAAACATATATTGTTGTTGTTGTTGCTCCATTTTAAACTTATGTAAAATGAAGTGAAAATACTGTGTTTTACATGGGGACACACTTTGCATATTTGCTAGTTTTCATGCTTGTCAGAACACTATACTCAGAAGCATGATGTAGCCAGCGGGTTACTGGACTCAAACCTGGAACTTTCGAGTTACAAGTCCAGCATCTTAAATCTCTAGGCCACATACATTACCTGCCACAGAAGTGTAGCCAAGTGCTGTGTGGTCCATTTCGATTGGGGAGAGTTAAGTTAGTTTTAAAATATAAACTGACATGAAGTGTGTTGCCAATTAATATTTATTTAATATGTTTTCTTAACTTTTAGTTATAAAGTTTCACTCTTTAGCAAACTAGGATATTGATGAGGGTCCAAAATTATGCTGCTAAACCTTAAATAAGTTACATAGTTATGTGTACATTCAAATATTAGAATTTTTCTTGAACAACATAGAAGTAAAGGGTACTGTTTAGCAAAAACCCTCAAACCCTTAAACTTCATTTTCGGGTATACATGTAATTCCCCATGGGGATGGTGCACAGGAAACAGGAGACATCCCCCCAATATAAAGTAACAGGTAAGCCTGCATTGGTTGGACAAAGATATAAGGATTTTTTCTGGCCCGAAAAATGGATCTTAAATAAGCAGGACACATAATTTTAAGCTTTGGAGTCACCAGTTGTATCAAGAAATCTACAGGCCTTTTGTCATTTATTAAAATCAAATGCTACTTGGTGACATAAAATTACATAAGTATGATCACTGACAAAACGAAAAGTTTACAATAAAACTACAATTTTGCTATTATAAAAGGGAAGAGCATAGAGGAAATGTCACCAGCATAACCACAAAAGCATATTTTGTGATATTCTATTGAAGTTGTTGCATATTAAATAGCTTTATTTTTATAATAAACAACCCTGATTCAGTCAAAGTGGGTATTTTAGTCACACATAACTGACCGCCAACTCTGTCATTAGCATAACACAAAGCATTAATATTCAGTGGGTCATTTGTGTCATTACATGTATTTTCCTGTGGGCAATGCCAATGTAAGTCTAGTATAGTTGTTCCCAAAATTTAAAAAGTTATTTCTTGGAAATTATATGCATTCCCACAATATTAACAAATCTCAGATTTTCTTCTAAACATCATTAGAATGTCATAATTTATTACTTCCTGAAAAAATGCTTTTGTCTCTGGTCAATTTTATCTTGTGGCTTCAAATACCAAACAAGTCAATTGATTCCATTTACCTTGCTATTGTCTATTTTGACTACATGAGTCATGGACAAGGCATGATAAGTTTTCCAAAAATTTTGAATGAAATTTTGCAACACAGAACCGACAAACTGTTCAAGTCTATAGTCTTTCCATTGTCACAGATCTAGGAAGCAGTGTTATGCTTTATGATAATATAGTACATTTAAATATATTAAAAATAAAATATTAAAATATTGAATCGTAATTTGATGCAACTATCAGTCAGCCAGGTGAAACGGAAGTTGAAATATGATTAATGCCACTGGGATTTTCTAATCAACAAAATTATTTACAAGTGGACTACTTCACCTTTCCTTCAATACAGTATTACTAAAATAGTGCAATCGAATCCCAAGTAAATGAACCAAGGTAGTCAACAGTAAAATTTGAACTAAAGAAATAAAACTTAATATGTGTTGCAACAATTATCACCTAGCCCCAACATTCTACACATTCATAAGGAAGTAGCTTTAGATTATTTTGTAGTTTCTATTTGCTCATGATCAGGTCTAAACAAACAGCTCAGAAAATGAAAAGAATTATAATCCAAGCAGATCAGTTTCATACTGTACTGCACAACATATAATTTACTTTTGGGTATAAGTAGCCTGACCTCAGACGCTAATTTTCCTTTGTTGTGAGAAAGGATCTCTCACGCGGAAAAACACGAGAGATCCTTTCTCGCAGCAAAGGAAAATTAGCGTCTGAGGTCAGGCTAGGTATAAGTTGCTCACTCACTAATAACAACCTTTTTGTGACGAAGTTGTCTGAGAAGACAGTGACATGTCCCATTAATACAACCTATTTATAACCTGTAATATAATACTATTAAAATAATAAGTTCGAAAGTAGGTAACTTTAACCCAGGGTTACGCCAAATTCCAAATTAAATTTTCTTCATCTAGGAATACATAATCTGCTGCTTATAAAGTATTGTTAATATAACTCAGAAATCCAGTTACATACATCCAACATGACAGCCCAAACCAGTCAATAAGGAAGTAAACCAAACTGCAGGTTAACATTTTAACCCTGGGATATGGTTAACCCACTTTTAAACTGGGCCCTGGTTGATAAATGACTACCTTAGAGTGGATTAGGAACCAAAGTGCTACTGAGCAACAAAAAATAATTCTAATCAGTAACGAGAATTTCCCAAATTTTATAATTATTGTATTCATGTAGGAAAAAAACACTATAGTGCTTTTGATAAAACCAAAAGTAGTTATAAACACAAAAATATAAATAAACTACTGGTATTCAATATGAACATTTAAATGATGCTGTTCCCCCTGTCGACAATTGTCAGCTTACTACTATACTAGGCTAGATGAACAGTATTGGTGTTTATTTATTTGAAGTGAAGTTTTGTTGCAAGGTTTCTTTTCATGTTACAGCATGTCCACAGTGGTGCTTTCAATGTTGCAAGATATCATTTGAATCAAAGTCTGGCGGAAAATAGTAAATTTTGCACCTCCACTGTTTAATAATTATTTACGGTCGTGTCATACCTTAATTTCTTATTGATGGCCAAGACAAAATGTTTGGAACTTTGTCGAATGAAAGAAGTTTTCTCAGCAAATTCCCTAACTACAGTACAACAACTCCAAGCAAGTAAACCGTCCTGTAGTATTTTCAAAATTACTGGAAGGGTACTGGAACTGGAAGAACAGACTATCTAAGATCTGTTTATAACCATGAAAATTATAAGTATAAGCAGCCAATATTTCACACAAGAAACGCAGTTCAAGTCGAGGTGTGATATATAATATATTGCACCAGTAGTTTCTTTATCTTCTCGTACGTGATCAGGATGCCAGGAATCGTATAATAAATCTACCATAACATAAAATGATTCTCGAGCTTGTTCAAAAATTTGTCGTCGCTGTTTTCTGCCCTGGCACATCTCTGGGTGCCTGGTACGGGTAGAAAACAATCGTGGGAGTGAACCTATATATACGTACGTCGACATACTTCTTCGCAGTTGCACAATTCAGAAACTTCATCGCATAAATATACCACCAACCTTCTGAAACTTTACTCTGTTAAATAAACCAAGACTTCAAAGTCGAGAAGCAAACAGTTAATTTAAGACAATTCATTATATCAAATGACATGACACAACGACTGAACGTTTGTCGAGCAAATGGGTGTTCGCCGCAAATACACACAGGACTATATTTGGGAGGGTGGAAACGCACAAAGTTTCCTTAATCTAACAACACTAACATTAACTTCTTTAAGCTACGTATGTATTTTATATTCTGAGATTTTTAGTTAAGTTGAAATTACAAAATTCTAGTGACGAGTGTCTGGACAGTAAATGAGTAATTTAGATTCAACAACACGTTCTGAAACAAAGTTTGCGTTCTCACCTCGGGTTTGACGAGATCCAATCAATCGACTTGTATATGACGCTGTTCACATTCCCTTGTAGCTGCATACATATGAAAATCACCGTCACTGTCGTTTTCAAGAACCTTGGAGAGGTAGGTTGCTTGAATGCCGTTGTTGTCAACGACTCTCGCCTGCCCGCCATCTTGCAAAAGTTTAGATCCAACCACTTCTTAACAACAAACAGTAGATCAGGCTGAGGAAGACTCTGAACTGATGCGGAGGAAATTACTCTATCCTCTGGGACTCTAGAGCATGCATATGGAGCAAAGACGGAAACGACTACATCAACAAACCACAAAGATGGAGATGACAATACGCCTGCGCCACACTTTTCGCTTTCGAGTACTCTGTTTCCTCCTCCCAGATCCCGTCAATTTACATCAAAGGTGTGACGTCATTTTAAAATGTGGTGGCTGGCAGCTGTGCTAATGAAAACATATTGAAACTGATAGTTTATTACCCCGAAATTCAGATACTTCCTCTTTTTTGCTGTATATTTTATATTTACGTTTTGACTAGCAGCATGTTGAACAATAGTTTTAAAATAAGTTTATGCGTCAACAACTTTAAAACTAAAAAATGCATTCTATGTCATATAGTCACGCATATTTATTCTATTAAAAAGTGATTGAAGTTTGGGTATGTTACCATTGTTACGGTGGCATTACCGATGTTAGCTTTAGGATTAGGGTTACAATTGAAGCTAATTGAGTGAAGGTTGCTTCTGCCTGAAACAGTAATACATGTATTTGGGTTAATTTTCATCAATGTCCTGCACGCATGCTGCAGACAATTTGGGCATTTTCTGGTTTCCATCACTGAGATAGTGTTCCAAAGTAAGAAAAATACCAAGTGCAAAATTTCAACAGCGAAATTTCATCCTTTGGATCTAAAACAGCCTTTGTTGTCTCTATTTGCCGTTCTTCATTTGCTAAAACATTTGACTTCAAGCATACGTCATCCTTGGAGATGTCTAGACCTTCAGCTGTCTGAATTCTTGTTTGGTTAGAAAACAAGATTTAATCCTATTTTCAAAAATCTTGCTCCGCTGTCAAATGTAAAATAAAAGATATATCATTGCAGACTAACCCTTAAGTTAACGGCGGTGGTTGATACCTGTTTCTTATAAGTAAGTAGGGTAAACTCATGAAAAACTTTCTGAGGTGGTGTCGCACGTGTCACTTGTTGTCTGGTTTTAGGTACCTCAGCGACATTACAATGGTGGCATTACTTACTGGCTCATTATTGAACCTCTTCCTGGCTATATTACAAAATAACAGCAGGCAGGAAGACCCCCTAAATGGGTGAATCGTGCGGTTACACCCCGAGTTTCTTGGTGGATACATGCACTTTTGGTCAATACCGCATGCGTACTATCGTCTTTAAAACAGTAGTTGCTAAAAGACTTTGAGTTCTATTTGTAATTAAAGTTTATTACCTTTCTTGTTGCTCATCTCCACACAGGCGTTTAATGGCCGTACTTCAATACTTGACACGATTGGATACTTTAATAATCCAGCATAGACAATAAAAGTCTGCCCATAGGGCGACATAGAGCTTACCACAATACTAGTTTAATACCTGAAATAGAAAAAAAAAATCTGACGAAATATTAAAATGACTTACAAATTTAGTAAGCTGCCTTGCCACGCCACAACCCGGCCGTTAATACAAAGTTTGTAGAACAAACTGATATACTGCCCACTTATCCGTTATCAGTCATCATTTCTTTATATCATGATTTACGCTAGCAACGATCTTTAGTATCAAATCCTAACAACGACCTTCAATATCATGTAGAAGGCCTTTGTTAATAACTGACATCACAGCTCTATGTTTTACCGAGGCTTGATTTTGAAACAAGATATATTTTTTAAATATTAGTCGAATGAGTTATTCATGTCACAAATATATCACTTTAGTTCAGTTGGAAGTAAAAAAGATAACATATTTAAAATATATGCAAGTCTCTTAGAAATCTCGTGACGCACAGAGAATTAAAGTCTAGTATTTTTGAAAACACCTAGATATATGTTGATAAAAAATATTTCATATATGGGATGAAAGTCCTACTGATCTGATAATACTGAATAATCTCATGATGGCTCTAGGTAGAAATGTTTTGAAATCCGTTTGTTTGTCCCATGTGGCTGTTTCTAATACGAAAACAAATATATGTGTTGGCATGAGCTTTTACTGTGCTTGCGCGCTGACAAAGTCAGTAGGAATCACTTTTGGGGCTGGCAACATGTATGGAAGCGTTCTAAAACCACTTAAACCCTGTCGACAAACAGATCACGTCTCTCTGTTGTGTAACTGTTCATATTGCTGATCGTTGACAGAGCTTTCGCCGGTTTTATTTCAATGTACGTCCTAACTATTCTAAAAGTAATGGGAAGGCCAAACTACGAAAAGAGACAGCAATTTTTATGAAAATAAACGATTCTTATTATCTTTAATCTGCGAATAATTCTATATGTACAATAGATGTGAGTATTTTGCATGCAGTAGGCCTGGCGGCTGCTTGGTCAGACTTGGTGTGTGCGCTTAAAAGGTTTGGCCGCCCCTGTGTCTCCTTCAAGAGATTGTTCCAACTGATTGTCGACTTGAAACAGCAAGGAACTGACTATCGTACGCAATACTTCGTTTTTATTTCATTGTTTTAACCAAGAAAAGATTATATTTTTAAAATGATAAAAACAACGATTGTTTATGAACTTCGATACCGAAGAATAACGAAATCAGGTGCTTTGAAACACTGAATACTTCTTATCAAAATATTAAAACCCAAACAAATTCTTGATTCTACAATAAAAACAATTGAATTTGAATGTTTTATTTCTTACCAAGATATTACAAAAACACCGCTAAATTCGTGATTCTATATTGAAAACAATTGAATTTTAACGTTTTTTAAAATACGCGGGAAGTTTGATGTTGACACGTTTGAAAGGGTTAGGTCTTTAAAACGGGCGATGATAAATACCTGGAAAAAAAGATATTTATCCTGTTCAAGGCGGTCAATATATATCGTTCGAACAACTGACGTCAGGGACGAAATACAATAGTTTATTCATATAGGAAAGAGGGCACACCCACAGGAGCAGTAGTTTGACGCAACTTCCAGTTCCAGATCTGGAAAAATACTACTAACCCCTTTCTACAAGTTTGCATAAAGGCAGAGAAATTCGCAGTTTAGTAGCAACGTTTGTAGTGTTAGTAGGCTAGGGACTGACCATTGCGGGATTGATCAACTAAAAGTTGATATGTTATGTTTTTCGCCGTGAGGCCGAGGGTGAAAGGTTTGAGGTGACGTTTCGAGCGCTAGCCCTTCGTCAGAGCAAATTAAAAGAGGGAATTGTGGGTGAAGTTGGCGTTTGTATTGTATTTGGGTAATTTATGGGGATTGAAATGACGCAGAAAACCTAGTTTTCTTATAAACTAATCTACCGTTAATTGTGAAAGTACAATATCAATACTGGTAAAAATAATAATTTGCATGTGTTGATATAAAGGAAAAGCAAAGGAAACTAATTTCCACAACAATTTTGAATGCAAAAAGAATTTTGAATATCAAATGGTCGGTTGCGGCCCCTTTTGAGTATTAATTGACGTACAAACAGTTTAGAGCCTGTGGCTGTGTATTGAAGCAAAAACTTACTTTTAAAATATACTGAACCATTTGAGGAACCTGATACCAGGGCTTTTTTGTAAGGGAAAAACCCTGGGATCGAGGCTGCCATTTGAGAATAAAACTTTCGCTCCACTTGGTTCAGTTGTGTTTCTATAACTGTAAAATTTATTAGAGCCGTTTTGTAATTTTTATAATCAGTACAAATATTGGAAGGAAAAGGGGACCTGAGTAGGGAATTAATTATTCTTAGGAAATTTGCCGATATTGCCAATTTCTTGGGCATAAAATATTATGTTTTAGAGTTCTGCTAATTAGACGGGTACCAGAAACTGCAATATCCATGCGGCACTGGAATTGATACTGTTTGTTGCGTAACCCACTCCACAAAACTGACTATCGAACCCTCAGTGTCAGCCGAAAATATCCAAATTAGACTTGCCCCCGTAAACCTAGTGCATGGTACGTTCGCACGAGTCACTATTTTACAATAGGGAACCTCAACAAGGACCCGGCATTTACTGGGTTTAGGGGCCGTGGAAAGAATTGAGATGAGCGGGAAAGGGGTTTGCAGTGATGGAGTGGACGTTAAAGAAATAAATCATATCGATCTAACTTGCGATATGTAAAATCGTGAACTAATGTTTGCATGGACGTTAAGAAAGAGGAAGGGTAGCATTTAACGTCCAATGGTCGTTATGCGTTATCATTTCGATTTTGCGGTGACGACCGCGTAAGTGCATGGTAGGTTGTGCGGAGTACTGGTCCTCTTCTAGTGTTCAGGTGCATGTAACGAAGAATTGCGCTCTACACAGGGCAATGAAGCAGATACTAGTAATACCTTAATTTGTTGACTTGCTAGAGTTTGCCTTTTAGTTTGAGAGATAACCTGGGACAGAAGTTACAATTTTGGTTTTTCCTGACCTTTTAGACTGAACCGAATCTGATAACTTGGTATCAATTTTGCTCCAGAGGTATGGACTAATGGAGCTAGTGTTTCCACCATCATGCATACTGCACTCTATGCTTCGTTTGTTGTGTTCCAGGAAAGTTATCTGATGTTGAAGATTTTCTCTTTTTTTGCAGATGATATTTTCTCCTGACAGGGTACGATATCTTCTGCTCATCGGGAAGTGATCACAAATTATTGATTTCCCTAGGTACCTACTGACTTTAGGGGTGCACGTAGGGGTGCGCGTAGGGGTGCGTGCGTGCAATATATACAGCATGCGGAAAATTAAGGCACAAGTGACAAGCGTTTAGGTACAAATCTGTTTTACTTTAAGACACTTGGAGCTGTCACATAATTGTTTGTTTAATATCGTTGCACTGTTCCATATACGAAATGAAAGTGACATTTCCTCAAATCAATTTTTTTTTGCAAAAATTAAAAATGATTATGTCATATAATTGCAGCGTTTTCCTTTCGAAAGTTAGTACAGGTAAGTCTTTTTACCCCTTACGTATTAAACAAGGCACAAAGTATACAGTAATTGTACTTGGTATTGAAAGGCCCTTTAATAGTGAAAGGGAAATAGAATAATATATTGTCAAGAGTATTGTATTTATACGATGAGAAACGGGAAAAAGATGTCTGCTATATGTATAAGGAGGGTTGATGCACGGTGATCCGCTTAAAGGTACAAGACGCTAAATTTAGTTGTAGCGAGGGGTGGCCTGATGACTCCAAACAAGTTTTGCCGGTTCCAGGTTTTTATCCTTTTATTTCAGTCACAAAAGCCAATAACTTGATATATAAAGATCGAAATACGAATATACAGCTGAAAGCCGACAGTGGCCACACACGGGCAACAGACTGTGCATTACTTCGTATTCCGCAGAGTCAGTGCGTTTTTATTCTGCTAACAGAATCGCTTTTTAATTGCAATTTTTTTAAAAGAGCCAGTTTTAGAAGAGATACCTGGTTATCAGTTTCGGTTGTCTAAAAGGTCAGGAATTAAGGATATACGTAGAACAGGGAAACTGACAAGAGAACCGAGTACCGCCCTGCGTGGGTAACAACCCAGGAACTTGTGATTGCAGAGGTTAATTGTTATTTACTGAAAAGACGATATTGGTTCGCTTGTCGACTATTGAACAGCAGTAATACCGACGTCAGTTCGACTTCGAGTGCCAGCTCTTCGTCATAGCGGAAAAGTACCGATCCCGTATGCCACATCAACCCAGTTATAATCCTGTCTGCTCACCGAAATGTTTCTTTTCAGCGACTAGTATCCAGTGTACACCGACTGTCAACTGTTCTCAGGTCAACTTTGGAAAAAAAATTGCGGAAGGGTGGGAAGTGGGATTTTTCATACTTTCTATTCTTATGCATTGGTACACTCCCAGATATCACGTGCCACTCAGGTGATGTCTGGCACGTGTATCTCCCTCTACAAGAGATCCGGCAACGTATATAGTACCAGTATATGGTCTATTTATGCGTTGTGTGGTCCTCTGTATTTAGAAGGGTTGGTATTTTGTATATAAACTTTACCGGCCGTATCAGGAAGGATTTTGTGAGCGGGGATTCACCTGGAGTGTAAGGGAATACATTTTCGGGGCGCCAAAGGCGCAAATTTCTAGAGGGGTCACGAGGAATGCCACCCAAATATATATTCTTTGAAATGGTATTTCCAGTATTTTAGAAGTATTAGTTTTATGTAATATATATTCAGTTCCTCCTACCAAAAAATACGTTCTCAGTTATGCTTAATCTTTCCGTTATACCCAAGGTTATTGGGTTACCCTATGTACCAGACTAAACTCGCTCAAAAATCGAACATTCAGTTAAAAATTAGGCCGGCCGCCATAGACCTTTTCACGGTAAAATCCGCCATATTGAAAATGGGGCAAACTCCTGCAAAGCATCCTGGATGTTCCCATAC
>JANVCK010082220.1:0-12116 GCA_026546655.1 Epizoanthus illoricatus | reverse complement strand
ATTCATAGCTTGCTTCAAATGCTTCACTTCGTTTGTCAGTTGAAGCATAGATGACTTCAAGAGATTGTTCTCCTGGATAATAGACTTGTTCTTATCTTCAAGGGATGTAATTCTTTTCACCATTGCATCGAACTGATCCGAAACAAATGCCGGAAGCGAAGCTGAGGATTTTTACTGCTGCTCGTGAAACGGGACTGTATAAGTGTGAAGTCACTTTGGTACTTTTTAAAAAAATCCTATAAAGCTCAGAAAACATTGTTTATTTGTTTTATAATATATATGTAGTTAACTGATTTCAAAACGATCTTTGTTAGAGATTTTGTGGACAGACTTCTCCGCAAGTGATCCAAGATGGTACACGCCATCATAGAATGCGAGCCGCACCCTTCTTTTGCTACACTCTATTAATTATAAGAGCGTTCCTATTTTGTATTAGGATTTCAGCCTCAAATGTTCTTAAAAACGTTCTTTTTTTTCATTTTTCATTTAAGATGACTGATTTGCATTTTCTTGTTGCCAATAACGAAACACGTGACTAGTCACCTCCCTCGTTACATCTGGATATAGTGTATACATGTGAGTGTGAGGTAGGGCTCAGATATTACTGCTATTTCTCAATATTTCTCTTCAGTAAAGAACCGATGTACACTGATGTAATACATGTAAAATTACTTTGCAGAATGGTTGGTGATTCTTTACATTTTCTATAAAAATAAAAGTTCCTTACTTTAATACTTATCCTCGGCCTGCGGTATGTTCTTAGCATGTTCTTAAATTTGGGGCATTTTTCAGTGTCAATGTTCTTATAAAAATGGTTCTCATAAAGAAAAGTGTGTATTTTTCTGCCGACTCGCACGTGGCTTCGCCACTCGGTTTTGCGGCTCTGCCGCTCATTTTCCGCTGGTTTACTGGACTGAGGAAAAGGGAGAGACGGCTTGCAGTCTAACGCCACTCGCCACGCCATGTTATACATCACATAGGTTTATATACGATCTTTACAAAGACCCGTCGAATAAGGAAAATGGCAACTATATGGATTTTTCAGAACAATGTTCTGTACATGATGTTATGAGACATGTGCCTCTGTGATTGTCTCCACTTTCAGTGTAATGAAAAATCAAGTAAAACTGTGTAAACTCGTGTGAGCATTCCGTAGAAATGAAGGGACACATGTCAATCTCACATGCTTTCTTTCCACATCACAGGCATGCAACATTCCGTGCTACTGCCAATGCAGCCGTATGGTTTACCGCTGGACTTTAAAATTTTACCGCAGAAACTGAAAGAAGCCGGTGAGTAAACGGAAAAAGTAACTAAAAAATTACGCCACTGCCTCAAAACCTGACTAGGCGCTGTGCTTTATCCCAGATTAAATTCGTAAGCTACGTTACCTAACAAAGCGTTCCGTGTGTATTCTCGCTTTGGGATTGGCTCCTAGTTGTGTGGTGTGACATCACATGTATCATGACGCTAGCCAGCTAGCTGTCACGAAGGACAAGAGTTCGATTCCCGCGCGCCCTGGGTACACAATTACAAATCAGTACTGGTCATTCATAAAACTAGGTACGGACCATTTGATATTGTGGGGTATAGGGGTGGAGGAATGATTGGCGAACAAAGTTTATTTTTGCCCTGGAATTGGCTTGCACATTTTTTTTGCTTGCCCCTCCCTTTCTCTCTCTTTGTCTTTGTAAGTTTGTGTCGTGCAAATTTGTTTTCTGGCTTTAAGGCTCATAAAAGGCAAGAGCACAGCACAGTTAGTAGTCACTAGACGTTCAACGGGGATACGCTGGATAATTTCGGAGGGATGCAAAATTTACAAAGAATGTTATGGCTCTGAGGTAACCCTTGCAGCCCATCCATACAGTCTTCATTCATTACAAAGTATTCCGAATATCACACTCAAATTGTTGGTGACTATTAACTGTACGTACCATGCATGTATGCTCTATCGATTTATAGACTTCGTTTGTCTGAAGCTAGCTTGAAGTTGATTTCTACTAATGAGGCAAAATGACTTCAAATAGTAATTGTACTTTAACTATACGACATGCAGGTTATGCCACGCATATGATCGGAAAGTGGCATCTTGGAATGTTCAAGTGGGATTACACGCCAACCTACCGAGGTTTTGATTCGTTTTATGGGTACTATAACGGAGCAGAGGATTACTACACCCACAAAGTTTATGATATCCTGGACCTTCGCGATAATGAAAGGCCACTGAGGGATCTGGATGGAATGTACTCAACGTATGCCTTTGTGCAGGTATCAGACGTCTGTCTTTTCAGCCCTGTTAGTCCTAACTCGTGACTTTATTTAGGGGCGTAGTTACGCACGCGTCTGGCACGTAAAATATATATATGATATATAAAAAAGATATGTGATATATAAATGAAACACACATGTGTAGACTTGACATCTGCAACATACAGGAAAGTAATAAGAATTACCTAAAGTACACAAGTGAGTACACTTTACATCTAGAACATACTGTACGCACACTTTGCAACTGTTTGGCCACGCCCATGTCAATGTTTGTTTTCCTTGTTATATTCTTATACAATATAAAACGGCTCAAATGTCTATAAACTGTGATATAAACACACCAGTTGTAGAGTACGAGAAAATTTTTTAGAGCACGTGTGTTTCTCCTGCTCTACGACTTTCGGTGTATTTTTATCACAGTAGGAATAAGGCGGAGCTAGAATAAGTGTCTTTATCCTGTGATATAATACTCTTTTTGCCATTTGTTAACCAATCAGAGCGCGCGTCATATCTACCCTACTTTATGAAAGGTATTACAAATAAATAGAATTGCATGTGAGAATATAATTGTCAACAGCTTTCATGAATGGCCATATTTGTACTTTTGATTTCAGAAGCTTTGAGCAAAAACAACTGTAAAATACAAATGTCTTTCTTCTTTTCTCCTTTGTAGCAAGTTAAGAAAGTCGTGTCTGAGCACGATCCATCTAAACCACTGTTCCTGTATCTGCCATTCCAAAATGTACACGACCCGTTGCAAGCACCCAAGTCATACATCGACAAGTACAGCTTTATCAAGGACGAGAATCGCCGTACATACGCCGGAATGGTGGACATAATGGATGAAGCAATTGGCAATGTTACTAATATCTTGAAGGAAAAAGGGTACTCTGGTGTTTTGAGTTGCACTTTTGCTTTCTAGTTCTCTTTGTGTACTAGCCTACCCGCAGCTCAGATGCTAATCTTCCTTCACAGCGAGAAAAAGTTTTCCTTCGGAAGATTAGTGTCTGCGGGCAGGCTATTTCTGTACTGGTATTATTATACCTTGTGCGAATGAGTTCCAAAAGCGCAAAGTTTAGGGATCCTCACTTTTGGAATTGAGTTTGTCTGAAACCATATTTATTGCGTTTTTGAAAACGATTTAAACAAACATTAGATAATTTATATTGTATATGATGGGGTCAGTTGGTTGTGATTTAAGAACTTTCCAGGTACAAAAAAGAGAAAAGGAAGGCAGTCCAATGTATTTTAAACTGCAAAATAGGAGTAACAGAACTCTGTTATAGCCATGAATAGAAAAACGAACACAAAATCATCAGGATATCACTGTACTTTATACGTTTTTTAACGATCAGTGTGTGTGTGGGGAGGGGGAGGTACATACGCTCCTGTCACACGCCCCCCCCCCCACCCCCACCTTCGCTACCGGGTGGACATACGTAGCTGGTGAAACAGAATATTCAGGGCCAGTAGATACTAGAAATCTGTGACAACATCTTTCATTTTTTATTAGTCAGGACAAATAATTTAATTCTTTTAGGCATCATATTTTCTCTGAGACTTTCCGCTTTCACCTTAAAGAATCTGCGCCTACATTGGATCGGTGTCTTCTTCTGTCTGAACTTGTGTGTGCTCGCTATTGTGACTGTGTAGAAGTGCACTTTGCTATTGTGTATGTATCATTCATTATCGTTGTGCTGTATCGACATTGAAAGTGAAGAGGTTTTGTCATGAGATCCAGACCTTGCTCAGTAATGTTTGTTCTAGTTTAGTTTAGTTTCTTCTCTTGTCTTGCCTGTTTCATTTAATTTCGTTTCATTCCATTTCAGTTCATTCCATTCCATTCCATTCCATCCCACTTCATTCCACTTTGTTCTACTTCGTTCTTCTCTGTTCCAGTTCATTCCATTTCGTTCCACTTCGTTTTATTTCGTTCCATTATGTTCCATTTCGTTCCATATTGTTCCATTTTGTTACATGTCGTTCTGATCCATTTCATTCATTCATTCATTCATTCATTCATCCACCCATCCATCCATCCATCCATTCATTTATTTATTCATTCATTCATTCATTTAGTCAGTCAGTCATGCATTCAGTCATTCGTCACTCATTCCTTCATTCATTCGTTTTCGACTAAACCAATTCTCATCGATTTAGTGTACTTTGTCAATAAACTAATTTACGATAGCCTGCCAGCAGACGCTTAGTTTCCTTCGCAGCGAAAAGAGCTTTCCCGAGGGAGAGCTCTTCTCGCTGCGAAGGAAAATAATAGTCTGCGGGCAGGCTAAATTTACGATGGCGTACTAAGACATTATTCACAACATTGTGACCATGTGACAAGGCAAAACGTTGCGTCTAAAGTATTCAAACGTACTGACTTTTCAAGAGAAAGAAATTTAGCTTGGGTACCATTTTAAAAAATACTCACATACCACGATGAGCTTGACCTGCAGTTGTGGCGCGTACAGCGATGGTATCGTGGTATTCATTCTTATTTGCAACGGTTCTCAGACAATCAGAAAGGGCGAATCTTGCAAACTGTAGTAAAATGTTTATGGAATTGTATTATAGTGTTTTATGCAGCTGTTTCATTTGCTATCTTTAAATTGTCCAATTTGTAGATTGTGGGATGACACCCTTACGATCTTCAGCACAGACAATGGGGGATTGCCATCTCGGGGTGGATACGACTGGCCTCTTCGTGGATATAAATCAACACTGTGGGAGGGAGGAGTAAGGGGCGTTGGTCTTGTCCACGGAAATATGCTGAGCAAGAAAGGAGTGACCTGCAAAGAACTGCTTCACGTAACAGACTGGTACCCGACACTTCTCAGTGTGGCAGGTAAGTGAAAGTAAAAACAGATCTCAACAAGTGAACACGGCTTATTATTTAAAAGGTTGCCGTAACTCGACAAGACAAGGTCAACTTAAAGGTTTAATTCCGAAGCTGGATCGCCTACTTTCAAGCCACTTAATTGCTTTCACGTTAAATTTGAATCTTCACTAAACTGACCTCAGGTAACTATAAGCTAAACTTGACAGTAAAACTGCCAATTTCGTAATTTTCACCTTTGCATGAATTTTGATTGTTTATGTTTGACTACCAGGAAATGTTTCAATTGGATGTGGATGCAAATAGGGCTTAGGATAGGGCGGGTCCAGAAAATCCAATACAGGAGGCCGGAAATGGGCGCGAGCACCATCAGAACAATTGTAATACCCAGCTGCAATTTTTGAAGTGAAATAAAAACCAATCCACCCTTGTAGAATCCCTCTTCGGATCATTTAATCATAGCGAAGTGTTTCATTTAATGTGACAGCAGAGGTTACTCAAGCTGGACAAGACTTTGGATATGTTAAAAAAAAATAACCAATCTAGATTTAAAGTTGAAGTATAATTGCGATATTTAATTATCTATGATGTTTGTTTTTTGTCCTCATATCTCGCTTCAAGAGCAAAAGGCTCAGCTATTTCACTATAGGAAGATCATTCGAACTATACGCTTACTATCAAATAAAACAGTTTGTGGAAAAATGGTTGAGCATCCGAAGAAGACTACTTGACGTGTTTATGAGATTATTTGTCACAAGTACAAATACGCCACATATAGGTCTGCATTGCAAGACATGTTTCACAACGACTTCGCAAAAAATATTTGAATCTCCATTCGTCTGACATATCTGCATGATACACCGATATTCATTATTAAAAACAGACAAAACAATTTTCAACTAAATTGTGATTTCAAAAGAAAAAGTCTTCAAATGCAGTCTGCTTGCAAGGATATACGTATACCCTAATTTTAACTAATTTTGTTGTTCAACGCTTCACATTCTTTCCTGCACACATGTTCTTTCCAAGGCGTGCCTTTGGACAGCGGTATTTCGCCTCCCCTGGATGGGATGAACGTGTGGAATACCATAGCTCACGGAGAACCTTCTCCCAGGAAGGAAATACTACACAATATCGACGTGGGCAATCCTCGTTTGTTTCATAATGGCATCGCACTGCGTATGGGCAACATGAAATTGCTACAATATGTGGGCAATATGAGCTGGTACAAGCCACCAGAACTGGAACATGGGGAAGAGACTGGTCACCCTTCGGTAGGCTCTGAATCGATACACATGTACACGATACGTGCACAGCACGCACGTGAATAAATGCGTGCAGATGTATACCTAGACACACATGCACCCACATATATATCTAACCAGATTTTTAAGAACGTCCATCCTGACGTCTCACCTGATAGCTACATTTCATGCAGTCTTCTTGAAAAGTGCTTCGTTTTGATCAGCCGTAACTTCCCACAGCTTGGCCGGATGGAGACGCGATCAAAAGCATCAGAAATATTTCTAGCGCTTCTAGTTCAAAATGCCTGTACTGTGAAAAGCGAGCATTTTGGCCTTTCCCCGTCGTAGATTACACAATCAAAACATCGGAAACAGTCTCTTCACTTGCTGACGAAACATTATGCAAGCCATACAAATTTTTTCATATGCACAGATGTAAAGCCAAATTTTGCTTTGCACCCACCACCCACTAGCTGACTAGGCCTCCTCCCAGCAATCGCAAACCAGATAAAATGCATGATGGACGTTCTTAGAAATCAGCTTTGATATATACATACTAAGATACACATATTTGTACATACAAACACTTATTAGGCACAAACACATACATTACTAAGTTCGTATTTTTAATATACATACATACGTACATACATACATACATACATACATACATACATACATACATACATACATGCATGCATACATGCATACATACATACATGCATACATACATGCATACATACATACATACATACATACATGCATACGGCTATTTCACAAAGGTTAACATCTGCAAAGCGTAATACCAAGCGTCAAAGGAATTGTGGGGCTGTCTATTATATTTGATCAAATATCATGCAGTAATTAGTGAAATCTAAAAATTCCCATCATGCTTTGAGAGCTGGATATTGCACTTTGCAGATGTCAGCCTTCTTTGAAAAGTTGTACGTATACATGAATACAAAAATACAAATATACACATGCATACATGCATACATGCAGATGCATGTACATGTATACATGCACACATACATACATGCATACATACATGCATACATGCATGCGTGCACACATACATTTCTATGCACACATATCTGACAATCTCCTCGAACTGCGAAATTCCTTGCATTTTCTCTTGAAAAATGCTTGGTTTTGAACAGCTGTAACTTGCCACCGACTTCTTGGTCGGATGGAGACGCGGTAAAAAACATCGGAAGCTCAGAGAAAAATAAAATGCTAAAGGTGCCAAGCTGTGCCAAGCAAATCTGGCTTTCTCCAGCGCATCTAGTTCAAAAATACTTGTAAAGAGCGCGCATTTTGGCCTTTTCTGACACCGGCGCAGTTTGCGGCTTTATATTCAAAATAGCAACTTTTACATGTTTTGAAAAGCACACATCGCCTTGGATTACACAATCAAAACACCGTCATGAAACAATATGCAAGCCATGTTAATTTTTTTTCTATGCATAGACTTACAGCCAAAGTCTGTCTTGCACCCACCACTTCCTATATAGGACTCCTCCCATGCAGCAACTCGCATGATGAATGTTCTTAAAAATTAGCTTAGTACACACATAGACATATACATACGTCATACATACATAGTTATATACATACGTCATACATACATAGATATATACATACGTACTGCCATATACTTCCAGATAACCAGACACAAACACGCATATATGACACAAACGTCATGCATACATATAAGGTTTGTAATATCGAATTTGTTGATTATGTTTTGTCTCGACTCACTCTTACAGGTAGGACAAGCGGTAATTAAACTAAGGCTTTATAACGTTACCGCTGATCCGAATGAACGCCTCGATTTAAGCCAGAAATACCCGGATATAGTGAAAACTATGCAAAGACGAGTAGAATTCTACAAGAAAAGTACAGTACCACCGCTAAATAAACCTTCCGACTTGAAGGCACTGGAAACAGCCATCAAGAATGGCATATGGACTCCGTGGAGATAAGAGAACAACCGCGTCGTTAATCAAAGGGTATATTCGCCAGTGAGAACTGTTGGTGGTTTGTTTATCTTTATTATAATAACCCATAAATAAAGAAGATGAAACGGGATCAGTTACCGTCTATATTCCTTAAATATTTTGTGTGATGGGCAGCTAGTGTTCTAATATAAACCTATTTCTCTTCTTAATGAACCACCAACAACAATGTTTTGGACTTCTGTTTCGTAATGACATTGATTATACTTGTATCTTCTCCATGCATTTTATTGTTTTGTTCTGTTTTGGTCGCAATAGTGACTTCAAAATGGTCTGTATTCACAACTGAGAATAAGTTGAGAACTAAAATAATACTGAAAAAACTGAGAACAAATTAGACAGCAACGAGATGGGAATGGGATAGCAACGATACAGCAACAAAACACGCGAACGAGACAAGAACGAGACAGCAACGAGAAAATGATGAGATAGGAGGGGGACAGGAGGAAGCAGCAACAAACAGGAACAGGATAGGATGGAGACAGCAACGAGATACGAATGAGATACGAACAAGACAGGAACAAGCAGGAACGAGGAACCAGCCAGACAGCAACGCGACAGCAACGAGACACGAACAAGACATCAACAGGAGAGGAACGAGCGAGAGACAGAAACGAGATAGGAATGAGACAGAAATGAGACACGAAGAAGACAGGAACGAGTCAGAATTACAACAAAACAAATAATGAGACAGGAGCGAGGCAAGAACAACACACGAAAGGGACACGAACGAGACACGTACAGGGCAGGAACGAGATAGGAATGAGATACGAACAAGACAGCAACGAGATACGAATGAGATACGAACAAGACAGAAACGAGATACGAACAAAACAGGAACTATACAGAAACAAAAACAAGAAAGAGACAGGAGAGAGACAGGAAAGAGACCGAAACAAAACAAGAATGAGACAGGAAAGAGACAAGAACGAGATAGGAATAAGACAGAAACAAAACATGAACAAGACAAAAACGAGACAGAAACAACACAAGAACAAACAAGAACGAGACAGGAACGATACAGGAATGAAATACGAACGAGACAAGAACGAGACAGGAACAAGGCAGAAACGAGGCAGGAATGAGACAGAAATGAGACAAGAACGAGACATGAACGAGACAAGAACAAGACACGAGTGAGACAGGAACGAGACAAGAACGAGACGAGAACGAGACAGGAACGAGATAGGAACGAGATAGGAACGAGACAAGAACGAGACACGAATGAGACAGGAACGAGATAGGAAAGATACTCGAATGAGACAAGAACTAGACAGGGTAGATAAAGGAACGAGATAAGAACGAAATGGGAATGAGACACAAATGAGACAGGAACGAGACACGAATGAGATAAGAACGAGACACGAATGAGACAGGAACGAGACAGAAACCATACACGAACAAAACAGGAACGAGACAGAAACAAAAGAAAAAGACGGGAACGAGACACGAATGAGACAGGAACGAGATAGGAATAAGACAGAAACGATACATGAACAAGACAAAAACGAGACAGAAACAAAACAAGAACGAAACAGGAAAGACACAAGAACGAGATAGGACCGAGACAAGAACGAGAGAGGAATGAGACACGAATGAGACAGAATGAAACAGGAACGAGACAGGAACGATACAGGAACAAAACAGAAACGAGACAGGAACGAGACTGGAACGAGACACGAATTAGACAGGAACGAGACAGGAACGATATATGAACAAGACAGGAACGAGACAAGAACGAGACAGAACCATGACAAGAGACAAGAACAAGACATGAACGAGAGGAGACACGAACTAGCCTGCTAAGTCAGCCGTCTCGCATCAGAAGAGCATCGAACTAGGCCCAAATTTGCTTTGCCCGAGTGAGACGTCTGATTCACAAGTGTCAACATTCCATACTGATAACGTAATCCCGTCCTGAATCAGGATGAAGCCTCTTATTCATTGGCTTTTTTAAATAATGTCACATGTTTGCATGGAAAGTTTGATTTCTTCAATTTCAAAGCATCAACCAATAAATGTTGTAAATCATTAAGTAAGTTTTCTTTTATTGAGCATTTTGTAAGAAAGCAAGTAAGGGTGTGCAACTCTCACCATGCTCACTTGACTCTTGTTCCATTCCTATTCACTCGCCTGCGTCGGTAGTGGAAACCAAATCTCTTTCCGGGTTTACTGTCTTTAGAACAGAATCACGTGATCGCGCACGAAATGTTTGTTCCGGTCTACAAAGTAACGATCAGGATTTCTTACGTCGGCGCTCCACAAATTCAAATTCAAAAGCATCGGAAGCTCCGTGAAAAATTGAAGGATAAAAATGTCAAGCAAATCTGGTTTTCTCCAGCGTATCTAGTTCAAAAATGCTTTTAAAGAGCGCGCATTTTCGTCTTTTCCGACTCCGCCGCAGTTTGCGGCTTTATGTTCAAAATAGTAACTTTTGCACACATCGCCTTGGATTATACAATCAAAACACCGTCACGAATTGAAACAATATGCAAGCCATGTTAATTTTTTCTATGCATATAGACTTACAGACAAATATTTTTACCGTTTACACCCATCACCCCCTAAAGGACTCCTCACATGCAGCAACTTTTTTGCATTATTAAAATTGTTAAGAAAGTTTAAAAAATTTCTAAAAGCTCAGTTATTCAGAGTTTCACGCCGAAACGATCTTCATACTGACGCTTTTTGGAACAAGTAAAAAGTATACTGCTATCAATAGGAGCCCCAGATAAATGTAATGTGCGCTTAAAATTGACATGAAGTGTGAATAAAAATATTAAGACCTAATTACAAATATATGTGCTAAAACTACTTACAAAATAGAATAGTAAAATTCTTTGACCTCGGACTTGAAAGAAAGAGGCGTTTTGTGTGTTTCAGTTTGAACGGGAACATTATTGAAAAGCTTTGCCCCGTTATAATAAAAGGAACGCCTGACCGTGTATTGCATACATATTTCTGTGCCATATTCGACTATGAAACACATTCTTGCTCCAACGTTTCGCCAAGTTGTGTATTAGTGCAGCCTCTACAAGTCCCTGGGCCCGGTTCCTCAAAAGCCGATTAAGACTAACCCAGGATTAGGCTCAATTTGAGTAATATTACTCGATGTTTTAAGAAGTGTTGTTTAAACATAGATCACTCACCCAACTGACTAATCCATGATTTGCTGTCTTAGTCAATCTTTGGAAAACAGAATCAAATGGTGGGTTAAATTTTAATCCTGGATCAGCGCTAATCGGTTTTTGAGGAACCGTGCCCTGGTCAACAAAATTTATTTCTGTGACGTCAGTGCAACCAAGAACATTCCTTGATTGCTTGTGTTTTAAGCAGGCACTGTTCTAATGTAAACCTCACAAGTATGAGTCTCGATTACTGTTGAAATTTCCGAGCTCCATAATGTACAGGAGTTTTTAGCAGCATCTAAAAGTGTCGATAAATTTGTGGGAGATACATGTACGGCAGTTTCAAGAGTTCCAAGCAAAAACAACTCCTAGTCCTGCTGTAATGCGCAGGAAATCTGCGCAGTCCGCATTTGTCTTGGCTTCTACTGTGACGTAACAGAAAACGATTGTAGCCAGGCTCTAATCAGACAATAACGGCTATACGTTAGGAAGAAGCCAAACAGGAACTATAGGCAAATTTAGCTATCACAAGTTAAGCAAGTAGTAGGGTCTCCTCAGATATGGGCTTCTTGTCAACTGTATTTCTTGGTCTTTATAACGCTATCTTCGACCATTGGCTTTT
>JANVCK010082219.1:0-20174 GCA_026546655.1 Epizoanthus illoricatus | reverse complement strand
GGATGTCAGTAGTGGGCAGGTGGTCAGGTGTGGAGTGGCTTGTCAGTAGTGGGCAGGTGGTGAGGGGTGGAGTGGGTTGTCAGTAGTGGGGCAGGTGGGTAAGTGAATGCATAAATTAATTAATCAATAACTAAGACTAACTTATTTTAATTATACTTAATTTATTATAATTTTGTTAACTCATCAATGGCTTTATTGTACTTGTATATGCATGGTTAGCAAATAGTTTCAATAGGTTTTTAATAACTGTCTGTCTTCCATAGTCTTTGCGTTTTATTATCTCTTATTACGTTGCCAGATTATCCATATTATGTTGTCTGCTTCATACATGTACAATTTACACACATTCTTTTGTTACGTCCTGGGTTGCTTCGATACCGCACAAGAATATTTGATTACATAACTATTAACATCAGGGGTGTAGCCAGCATTCAGGCAGAGAAAGCAAATGCCTCCTCTAAAATTTGCACCAGAAATACTGTTTCTGAAGAACCTGATTTTGAACATTCTCTGGGGGAGCACGCCCCAAGACTCCCAGGGAGCTCGTGCCTTCGGCGTTCGTTTTGCCTCCTCTAAATTTGAAGTCTCCCTGAACATGTGTATCTGGGATGGTAACACCAGGGAGTCAGGGTTTATTATGTCTAAATTTATAAATTTTAATGTTTTGTGTCCAGGAACCGTGATGTATTGGTAACAGTAGCAAATTACTGTGCTTTCTCTTTTGTGATCATTGGCTTCGACGAGTTGTACAACATATGGGCTGCAACAGAACCAAGACTAGGCAAGTGCGAACTATGTATGAATGTGTGTGTGTGCGTGAGTGTGTGTGTGTATGTGTGTCTGTTTGTGTCAGTTCACGCATGTGTGTGCATGCATGCAAGTGTGTTTGGTTTTGGTATGTGCGTGTGTGCGAGTGAGCGTGTGCAAACTCATGATTCTCTATACGAGACTTGTTTATATATGTGGTGTGTGTATGTGTGTGTATGTGTATGTGTGTGTATGTATGTATGTATGAATATGGTTGTGTAAGTCTGAAGACCATCTCAAGAGCATGAAACTATAGTTACCGACTATTTTATACAATTTTAACCCTTAACGTTTTATGTCTGTATATATGTATACTATGTATTTGTGTCTGTCTGTGTCTGCACCTGGGTGTGTGTCTGTGTATGTGTGTGTCAGCATGTTTCTTTATGGACTATCCGTTCCGAAACGTTTGTCTCACTCCGTTGTGTAAGAAATACTTAACTAAAACTAAGCAGGATGAAGTACAAATTCCAGCCATTCATTTCCAATGTTACATTGGCACAGGTGGTCTGGGCTTTAGCTCCGACCAAATTGGAACTACGCTATTAATCTCTGGAATTCTCATGATGCTGCCTCAGATATTTCTTTTTCAGAAGGTAAGATCGTTGATGGATCACCTAAAGACCATTATCAACCATGTTTTCGAGTGCCGCTAAATTCCCCTTGTGAGCGAGGATTTTTGTTGTAATCAATAAGTAATCAATATTTCAACAGAGTGAAGGTATAAGCTAGGTACTTCCCATTTTCAAGAATACAAGTAAACTACATTTGTAACTTCATTACTCTCTGAGTAGCATGTTACGATCACTGACTACGAAGCAAAACAAAAACAAAGGCGCGCAAAGCATCATGGTTGATAATAGGTCCTTAAAGTAAACTTGAGTTGCAATACTTTTAGCATGGAAGGATTTCATATGACGTCATTGTTTACACTTGCTCTCATTGCAAGCGAAAGAAGGCAGTAGATCGAAGGAAAATTTGAGTATGATATGCTGAATAGTGTCTGAGGAATGAGTCTTTGAAAATTTCAATATTTACGGAGTACATGTATATATGGTTTGGAGGCAACTCGTCATCTGAAATCCTCCCATATGCAATTCTTTCACATTGGAGAACGGTGTCTCCTAGTTTTCCTTTATTGTCTTTATAGTTTTTGTGATACGACTGATAGAATTTCTAGAACCAATACCCGCCAAATATACAAATTCTAACTTCAAAAATTAACCGAGATCCAGTAAGGCATTCAAGAAGAAATAAGAGACACCGTTTAGCAGCCTAACATATGAATAAAAGCGTCTTTTCATAATGAACTTGCTTTACATTGATTCGCAGTGACTTTTTGACAAACTGACACATATATGAAATCTGCCTATACTAAGATTTCAGAAAATATCTACTTTAGTGAGGATAGAGTGAATAATTTACGAGATAAAGACAAGGAAAGAATGTTCATCCTTCTGATTTTCAGTGCACCTCCCAGACGTTTTTGCGACGTCCTGACAGCAGCAGAGACATAATTCCGCAGTTTCTGACATATTTCTTATTTTTCTTCCTTTGATTGTAGTGTGAAAAGAGATTTGGAGTAGTGAAGGTGAGCATGAGAACATTCGTTTTTCTGTAGTCTTAATAGTTTCGCCAAATCTTGCCATGAAGAAAGTTACCAACCCATTGCCCCATGGCGTTGTTTCGTTGTAATTAATTATTCAGGAGTGTCTCCCAACACCAAAGTTACCATTTGTCTGCTGTTGTCTTCAGAAAAGTAGTTTTGAACTTCGAAGTTGTAAACAACCTGAATGTTTAGAATATGAATCGAATTGTTTTGAGGCCTCAAACTATTACCGACGAATATCGCAAAACGAAAGATTGATATATCAGGATTTCAGTTATTGTTATTAATGAGCTTGACAGTCGTTGATTAGATGTTAGATACAAAGGTTTCATTGTTCAAACTCTCGGAGGTGTTTGGAATTGAAAAGGTTTGTTGATAAACATTACGTAAGCACAAATCCGCCTCTAGAAATCAAAATCAAAAGCAAGAAAGTAGACTTTCACGAGCTGTGGTTGTACATAATCAGAGTAGTCCTGAGGTTTCGATATTGCTGTAAGAAGATAATGAGAAAACACCCATTCTTGTAAGCCCCTCTAATTTTAGCAGTTTCATACCTTTGTTCTATATTGTACTTTTTACTCGAAAAATGTACCAGTTGACAAATTATATCGTGAAGGGCTGATCTCCCCGCAGTTTGACCTTCAGTGACCTTATTCAAATTAGAAGTGGCCATGGTCTGTATTCCTTTGTTGTGGTTGAAACTGAAAGGCTTACCATAGAACACGTTGCTATTTACTAGAACAGCCCAGTTGGAGAACCATGTTTTATGATTTGTTTTTATTTTCTACATTCTGCAGACATTTCAGATTGGGGCGCTTCTCATGCTGTTTATGGTTGTGATTGTGTCTTGTTTAGGTCCTTTGCGTGATAGGTGAGTAAAGTATCTATTTAATATAGATAATTCTATTAGCACAGGTGCAGAGCATTGTTTTTGTATATCACCTCTATACTGGATCAAAGTGTGCAGCACGTGTGAAATGGTGACTAGTTCTTAGTACCACGAAGCCTAATTTAGCTCATCCAGGATTAGGTTCAGCTGGCGGAAATGAAGGAAGCGGAGCTGTGACAAAATTTGTTCGCATGGCGGCTCGTATTAATCATAATAATCTTTAATATAACTTTAATAGGAAACTACAAGCATTCAAGAAATCAAGGTTATAATTATATGCACAGAACTGTCCTAACAATACAGGATAAAATGGTAAAATTATCTTAAAGTCAAATGTGCCACCTTACGAAGCTACCGCACGCAGTGTCCTGAAGACTGTTTAAAATATCACCGCATCAGTGAGCTGGGATTGGTTGAATTCGCGTGGGGTAATGAAACCAGACACTGGAACGGCAGTTATAAAATAGATTTCGAGCCGTCTCGGCGTTATGTGGTATATTATGAAACATGCTAAAGAGATAAGCTAATGTTTATGGGCGTAGTATAACTAGACATTTATAATCCCATTTCCGTACACAATAAGACAACGCTATTATGGAAGTTACTAGTTCGGTTTTTGAAGAGGGACAGAATTCGAGGGTGTGTTAAAGGGAACCTGGGCTGGAAAGAAATTTGATCTGAAATAAAACTTTAGAATTGTCTTAGTCTAGATTGGCAGTTTAAAATCGATAATAGATTCTGTTCACCAACGATAAGCGATTCACTTGGCCTACATTCCATTTAAACTTCCTCTGCACCCCTATAGGTCTTGAAATATGATGTAGTTGTGGCCACTACCGGGTGCTGCTCTTGGTGAAACACAATGATAGTTTATTTTCATTTATTTATTTGTTTGTGACGTTTGCTGCAGATTGAAGGCAGCGGGAGCGCAGGCAATAGGACTAGTCGTCCCTCCCTCAGTCAGCGAGTCGTAAATAAAATATGGTCCAAAATACAAATTGGTGCAGTGGTGAAAAAATGCCTATTTACAAATCTACCTTGCAGTCCGTTGTGTCAGTACAGACCAGTCAGGGAAGTAGAAAGAAGCCGGTCCATGGTCCACTTGCCCGCCGGGCTGTCACGTTATCATGGACCGGTTATGTGATGGTCACAGCACAGTAAAACGTCCATTTTAACTCAAATTAGCAGTGCGAGAAAAAGCTGTGTACCCCCTATGGGCCGATTATCATGAACGTCTGCTACATCCCTGAATACTAGCAACACTTATCGGTGTATATACATATACAATTCGGTTTACTCTGTATTTGTGATTGTGCTATGTATGAATGGACAATGATATACCAATTGTGTGTCAGTTGTCCAGCGTGTAACAGTATTGCTGGTTGTGTCACAGGCCGCTAATTGTATGGCCCTGCTTGGTTGGAGTATTGGTAGTCATGAGGGTGGCGACCGCATGTTGTTTCTGTGCTTCATCCATCGCCATCAACAACTCAGTTCCATTCGAACAGCTGGGTAGTGTAAATGGTTTCGCCATGTCGCTAACTTCCTTAGTCAGGTAATCAGAATTCACTGACAACCACTTCATTTTAGTCTTAATTCATACTGCACTACACATTTCTTTACTACTTTATGTTTTATTTATGTTTTATTTATGTTTTTATGAGTAAATGCTCTAATTGTGAGCTTCTCTAAATTTAAATAAAGTCAGTAAGGATTATCTGGTCGATTAGTTCAACTATACCAGATAATCCACACCTGTAATTGTCTAGAAATTTTTTATTCTCTTCTGTAATGCTATCCACTGTCATATCTGTAAAAGAGTAAGCAAAATATTATTGTCTTGTCTTGCACTATCCTGTCCAGCCCTGCCCTACCCTGCCATGCCCAGCCTTTCCCTGCTCTATCCAGCCCTGCCCTATCCTATCCTACCCAGCCCTGCTCTGCCCTGGCCTGTCCTGTCTAGCGCTGCCCTGCCCTGCAATGCTCTGCCCTGACCTGTCTGGTGCTGCCCTGCCCTGCCGTATCCATTCCTGCGCTTCCGTGTCCTATCCAGCCCTGCCCTGCCCAATCTTATCCAGCCCTGCCCTACTCTGCTCTGCCCTGCCTTGTCTTTTGATGTCTTGCCTTCCATTGCTTTGCCTTGCCCTATGTTGTCATGTAACTTTGATTAACCTTCTCGTTCTGAACAGGACATTTTCTCCCACATTTGGTGGAAGTATCTTCGCTTGGTCGATTAGTGATGGGGTGAAGATTGGCTTTCCGTTCGACGAACATTTGGCGTTTATAAGTTTCGGGTTAATCATGTTATTTGTGGTGATTTTAAGCACGTTTCTACCAGACAGAGTTAATCGACAAAGAGAAAGTTGACAGAAATATAATTTAAGATAATATAAGAGATACGTTTCGTACATTACAAATTGTATGATACTTGTAATGGAATCAGTACTTGGGAATTCGTATCTCTTGTTGAGAATGTAGTTCCTATGTTAGTATTTCGGCAGATCCAAGGCAAGACGTTTATTGTTACAGTGCTTGCTTCTCTCCACTCAGGGGTATAAATGAGCACTTGGCCAATTCGGTTGGGGAAAAGCTGACAATTAAGATTTAGGGGTGACCTTACGATGGAACAGCATCCCATCTAGAGGCTAGTGATATTCCTAGGCACGTATTACTACAGAAACCGGAGTTAAGCACCAACTCTAACAATCCACTTTTGCTTCTTAAATCAGAACTCTGTGAGCTTCGTGTTTAGGTTATTTTGCTTGGTATTTGTGAAAACAGAGTGAGTAATAATCATAATAATAATAATAATAATAGTAATAATAATACTTTATTTCTTAATTGCGCATTTAAAATAAATTATCAATGCTCATTACAATTAATAAAAATATAGATATATATATAAAATGAGAAACCAGACACAAAGTCGTTTTGTTTCAAAACGACGCAATTCTAGATGAACTGCAGAGCTGATATGTGATATACAGTGGCCGTATTTATAGTGAAAAGCAGCAAATTTCAAGAAATAGGTAATTGGAAAATTGTGTAATTGATAGAGCTAAGTCCCAGCGCCAAATGGACTGATATGCGTCATTCTTAACATATATATTGGGTTTATATTTATACTGGAGAGAACACATTTTATTGGGTTTTTAGCTATCAATTTAAAGAACGACATTTATATAACTTACACATTTTTCGAAAAAAGTAAGTGAAATATGTTGCAAGAAAATGTTTTTGTACTATTTTAGATCTAAGTGCAAACAGCTAACAAATTTAATGCTGCTAATAAATATTTTAAATATTTATGTCGTATTTTGTACTGTTGTACACGTTGGCAGTCTATAACTAGTGCCTGTTTGCCCACTGTTCTTCTTATCTTGTTGACATCTGTTCCGTGCTCCACTAGCAATTAAAAAGTTTTCGGTAACTATCGACCAGCTGCAATATGCAGGGCTGTGTTGCCATTACACTAGCGACGTAATCGTAATCGCAAGCGTAAGAATTTTAAATAACAAAGAAAAGGGTAAAGCAACGCCCGGTGTGCAACGAGATGGAACAAGCCCTCACAGATGTTCCTTTGTCTTTTCCTTTGTTATTTAAAGTTCTTACACTTGCGATTACGATTACGTCGCTAGTATAAACCAGGCTTAACATCTGCTCCATGTGGTGAGTAAGTAACAAAGTAATTAAGTCAGTGAATAAGTCAGTATTTGCACGTCCACCCTTCTTGCTTGTCCTGTTAACATCTGGTCCATGCTGCACCAGAAAGTCGAAATGATTCCACAATCGCCCACATGTCGTAGTATCGAGAGAAATGACGCTATCATTGTCAGTGGCATCAATATCTGCTCTATGTTCCCAACACATTTCCAAGACATTTATCTAAGAATTGTCAACACATTCTGCTAATACCCATCTAGCAATCAAAGCTATGCACCAAAGCACGGCTTATGGCATACAGCTCTCAGGACTTCGGTCTTATTTTATGCAGCAGCCAGGCATAGAGCGCTTTTCGTTTGTCCTTGAAACGAAAACAGGGAACTGAACGCAAACCGAACGTGAATCGAGTTTCAGGACTTTTAATTGGTTTTACGAACACTGAGCGATAGGATTTTAAAGTATTACTGCGATCCACGTGCGAGAGAGATCCAAGTTAGTACATGCCATATTACACGCCATCTTATACGGTACTTTGGTTTATATACGATTCTAAAGCCGCAGACGTCTAAAACAGTTTGATGGGGGAAAAACTGGCGACTGTATTGCAAAAACCTTTAGGAAGCTAAAAATGTTTAAATGTTGATAACATTTAACTATTATAGATAAAATGCCTTGTGGATGACCAAGGCCTTCCCTTTCATTCCTACTTTGAGACAAATGACTTCCATAGATAAAGCTGAGATATTTAAAGGAAATAAATTTTGCTCTAACAAAGGGCTGGATCTCGAATACAAGTAAAATTTTCATGCTAACTTGGCCTTGATCAGAAGATTCTAATGACTAGTCAACTAGAGTGTTTATACATAAGGAGTGAATGAATCCCAGAATTTAAACAAAGTAGACCAAACTTTCTATCCAATATGATTATAAGAAGTTGTGCAAAACGAAAGACCTCAACGTTTTATAATATATCTTAGAATCCTGGCTAGGTTTCTATTATGAATTACAATTTCTTGGAAATATTTGGTAAACAAATTACATTCGAGAACCACCAACTCAAATTGCCTACGGCCAATTTCTATACCTTAGAAAATAATAACATCTGTAGAGTACTGCATAATTGTATTATTACTAATATTAATGTAATATTAATAACAAAACATTAATAGTTATAGTAATATTAAATTCATTACACTAATAGGGCGTTATTACTTGGTGTACTGACCAATCAAGATCAATCTCGGTCATCCTCACAGTAGTGTAACAGCTCTGTTGTCACTTATTGTGGTCGTTCTCAAAGCAGTTCCTTTGTTTTAACGGGGTTCTCAAGTAAAACAAATAATAATAATAATAATAATAATAATAATAATAATAATAAAGGCCCTTATTTGTAGTTTCCATTTGTAAAATGGCTCTTCATCCACGATTATTTTAGAATTTTACAAATTGTAATATATATATATATACATATACATATATATAAAGATAAAAGATATAAAAAATAGATTAGAAATATAGCACTACATAGCACCCCTCAAATACCACAAATCTGAATCCATCTGACCCAACCAAATAACCCACCTCGCCCTTGCCCGTCTTAAAAGTAATGCTCCGTTGTGCACTTTAATTTTATTGCTAGGAGGATTTATTTAATAGAAAACAGTTTTTAGAGCACAGAGAAATATTTTGCGTGGTTGATGACGTTATCACTTTTCATATATATCATGACGTCACTAAATAACAAAACTAAAAATAACTCGCGACCCTTAAGTATTTCCGCCGACTTTTTTTCTGAACACATTCCTGTGCATCACTCGCAAAAAGTATGAAGCGATTTTCCTAAGATTTATCCATCAACTATTTATTATCGCAATAAGAAGATGACGTCATTCTATGTTTCCTTCCACGACAGTTTTTCTCAAAAAAACCTCTTCATACTTTTTTCAACCCCTCTTTTAATAACAGTAATATTTTCTACTCTCTGTTGCTCAAGCCGAACCCGTTATTAAGCTCTGAAGCTGCAAAATGTATTTTCCATATATGGAAAGCGATGACGTCATCAACCTCACCAATATCTTTTCTGTGTACCAAACACTATTTTTTTATAAATTAAAACCCCCTAGCCTAATCAGATAATGAAGAAACTGAGTTTTAATTTTCCTTAGCAATCAGTCATTTCTTTTACTTGAGAATCCCTTGGTGTTGGTTATTGTTTGATTACCCAATCAGAGAGCCGCTTCAAGGAGCTGCCAGATGACTCCATCCTCAAGCTCAGATGTATTTCAAAACCACAAATTGCTTCAGACGTCGACAATACTTGGACGTTTACCCTTCTTGTTTGTCATGTTGACGTCAGCTCCATGCTCCACCAGAAAGTTAAAATGATTCCGTAATCGCCACCGTCCTACAATATGCAGAGCAGTGTCGCCGTCGTTGTTAACTGTATTAATGTTTACTCCATGTTCCACCAGAAACTGCTGCACTCGAAAGCTAAGACGATGCCGTACAGAAGGAACTCCATCTGCCACAATATGCAGAGCTGTGTTGCCTTTATTGTCAAATGCATTCACATCTGCCCCACGTTCAAGTAGAACTCGAAGAGCGGCCATTTTGCCGTATACTGAGTGAAAAAACAGTATATGAACCTCGGTGTTTAAATCATCAAAATGACAATGAGGGTTTCAGCATATTAGTTTTCAAGGCTTACATATGCTCTTGTTTTGTTAGTAACTTACCGAATTAATTTCGAAGGGTAAATCACATGATGGTATAGGAAATTATCAATACGTTAAGTTTTTGTTATGGAGTAAATATTCTTCAAAGTAGTCATAAGATGGTTTAACATTTTCACTTTCGTCATTAGTTAAACGTGGTTGGAACTGTTGCTGATAAGTTAACATATTTAGAAAGTTAAACACCTATAACTTGGATGGAAATTTATTATCATATATTTTATATTCGCGTAACTGGTCCATTCAGTACTTACATTGGCGACGAGGGGGATTTAAAAATGAAGAAGTTGGAGCATTCGAACCTGAAAATGATTGGCTAGAAATTGTATGTGGACCGACCCAACGTCTTTTTGAGACAAACAACAGATCGACCAGTAAGAAGAAGATGGCCATTCTCCTCACGGAAATGGGAGTGAGAGCCACCAAGTCCTTTGGAACTTGCTGGTCCCAAGCAATCTATCAGGATTATAAGAATTAAGACTATTTGATACAGAGACACACAAAGCCTTCTCCAAACGGTATCAAGGAACATCCAATACGCGACACAGGAAGCTTCAAAGAATTCGGCAATAATGTGAGTATAGCGACCATCTGGAAAAGATTCTGCGAAATAAACTGGTGAGTAGAATTCTCAATAAATGCGGTCATTCAAGAAACGCTGTTGGCAGAACCAAACCTCGCCTATAAAAAAGCGCACAAGATGGCATTGGCAATGAAGACAGCCGACAAAAAATACACAAGAGTTGAGCAACAAGAATCCACAAGGCGAGATAAGGGCAAATGGCGCAACTACTGTGTCCCGAATGCAGAATATTTCACCAACATTAATAGAGAGTTATCGCTGTGGTGGCAATCACAGGCCATTAAATGCAGATTCTAAGAGATGGTTTAATGTCATGAGTGCAACAAGAGAGACCTTTTAGCTTGTCAGTGTGGCAGCACGAACAAAAAGTCGAAGGGAGACTTTCTACCGTGTTGTTTTCTTACTTTATATTTGGTCTTCTATCTCTCTGCGACTGGTTCGTGCTGCGATTGTATGGGGCTCGAGTACCATCCATCGGATTTCGTGCCTCTCAGTCAAGATGGCTACTGAATCCGTAATAATATCTATCACTCTTTCATTTCAATATCACTCCCTTGTTGCAAAAGTAATATGGATATATATTTGCAATACAAAAGTTATTTACCTGCAGTTTGGTGCAATGGTGTTCTCCCTTTGTGACCTGGGTATTTGCCAAATTTGGGTTCAGCAGCAGCATTTATGTCACTTCCATGTTCCAACAACAGCTTCACAACATTCACGTCACCATTCTGTGCTGCCAAATGAAGTAGCGTGCAACCATCATCTCCTCTGGTATTTACGTCACTGTAATGCATTAATAGCATTTTCACAATTTCTACATGGCCGCCTGTGACTGCTTCATGAAGTGCAGTTTTTCCATTCTCATTCCTGGATAATAGAACAACTCTTTCTCTTTTTTCTACCCTTAGCAGAGTTTGAGCAAATTCTAAATGGCTGTTACTCGCTGCCCTATGAAGTAAAGTGTTTCCGTAACGATCTGTTTCAGAAATGCTATTGCCGTGCTCCAACAGAAGCTTTACTGCCTCTGAATTTGGTTGTGATGCAGCCCGATACAAAGGAGATTCTGTGCCTTTATATTTTCCGACATCTCTTTTATTTCCTCGCTGTAAAAGGAAACGAATAGTTTCTACATTTCCTCTTGAAGCAGCTCCATGCAATGGCAAGTCTCCGTACTTGTCTCGTGCGTTAATGTCTGCTCCAAATTCCACAAGTACTTTGGATGTCTCCAGTTGGAACCAAGCTGCATGGTGCAGAGAGGTTCTTCCGTTGCAGTCTTTTGAATTTACATTGTAACCAGCCTCAATCAGGAGTTTAACAACTTCTGGACACATATGAGAAAAACAACTAGCCTCTATTGAAAACGCTGGTGAATTTCTTCTCTCTATCATCAACGACACCACTTGTGGTTGCAAGGGTGTGGCAGGCCCCAGGGCATACACAAGTGGCTCGTTATTTCGTCGATCCAGTGCATTGACATCTGCACCATGCATGATAAAATATTCTACCATCTTATCATCACCGCGTTGAGCTGCACTATGGAGTGGAGTCCTCCTGAAGTTGTCAGAAGAATTAACTTTGAGCCCACACTCACAAATCAATAAATCAGCAGTCTCAACATCAGTCACAACATGAAGAAGTGACCTGCCCTCTTTATCACAAGACTTCGCTTCTAAATTTCTAGTTATCAAGAACTGAACCATGAGAAACTGCCCTCCACGACAAGCATAAAACAATGCACTGCAGTTATTATCATCATGAGCTTGGATATCTGCTCCTTTAGAAATCAGAAACTCCACAGTTTCAATGTTACCACTGTTTGCAGCCAGCATCAAAGGTGTAGAATGTGATGTAGTATAAAAATCATCAAAAAAAAGCAAGCCTCAGCTGCTTTGTTGTACAAAAGTCCACGTCTGTATATCTGTCTCCTGATTCTCTCTTTGTTTCAACTTCATTATCATCATCCTCATCATCCTCATTCTCATCTCTGGAAAACATGAATAAAGGAGGTAATGCTACTTTCTCATTTACATCGAACCCAATGTTTATTAGAGCTGCTACTGTATCTGTGTGTCCTCCACGAGCTGCAAGGTGCAGCAAACTTGCGCGTATGAACAAACGGCTGTCTTTCAAAGTAAGGTCCTTATCTAAAAGATTCAACAAGTTCTTAGTGTTGCCACGTCTAGCTGCAAACTGTGCAGCATTGACATTTAAAGAATCTTTCTTGCGAAGCTTTGCTCCTTGGAAGATCAGCTCATCCATTACTTCAGTCTTATTGTATCCAGCAGCCAGGCATAGAGGAGTTGAAAACTCATCCTCCTTATAACGTGAACTATAATTGACTTTATCCCCCATTGAAATAAGTCTACGGATGTGACGAACTGTACCCAATCTAGCTGCTAGGTGAATCAAGGAATGGTTTTCCATGGCTTTACCATGTTGCTTTAACACCTCCTGAATGGCCTGGTGTGGAGGAGTGTTCATTGCTGTCACAATATCTGTTGGTGGCTTATCTGCATACTGTGGTCCTGCTCTCTCTAGTGCTAGAGTCTTCAGTGCTATCAAAGTGTCCAGTAAACTTGTACTGAAGGACAGAATGTTCCTCACATATTCACAGTTCCCTTCAACACAAGCAGCCAGAAACAAACTGTAGCCACTTGTAGGATTTGGTAAGTAAGTAAGTGCATCAAACGCCAGAGTCTGGAGAGAGTCCATCTAAAGAGGGAAAATAATAACAAAACGTGTTAGGTTTTACAGAAAAACTTTCCTCGAATCAGACACAAAGAACTTGGCTATTTAAGTGCGTGGGATGTGTTATCGTAAATCGTTTGCCAAATTGTTTGTACTCATCACGCAGAGTAACCGAAGATAAAATGTAATTTTAAGTCACTCTTTCAAACGAAATCAGCGGTTATCTGTTTCGTGTTCAATTTAGCATGTGGTAAGGTTAAAAGATATAACAAAATAAATAAATAATACCAATCTTTATTGAGATTGCCAACATCGCAAATTGTGGTTTTCAGAAGGAACCTCTAAAATTATATAATGATATAAAGATACAATAAAACGTGCTAATAAAATCTAAAGTCGACAAATTACAAGAATTGTATAAGTATTAAAAATACAAGGAAATCTAAAACCGAGAATTACAAGAAATGCATATCTATTGAAATAAAATAAAAGGAAATTTAAAATCTACTAATGAAAAAAATGTATATACTAAATGGTAAGACGGCAAAGGATTAGAAGCGTGCTTAAGAGAGGCCACGTTTAAAGGCAGACAGAGTTTTGGTATCGCGTAGCGACCGATGCAAATTGTTTCAAACATCTGCTGCGTCATTAATAATGGTCCAATGTCGCCATCTTCTTTTCGTATTTGATTTGTGGATGTTTTGTTTGGAGCGTGTATTCTGTCCATATCACGTCCGTTTTCCTGCAGTTACATCAATCCCTCAGTTTCGCAACGTCAATATCGTGATATTCTACTGTTATATTCTACGATTTTATACAAATCTGTAAATTCTAACGAGATCATTCATTCATTCCGGCATTCATTCATCCATCCATTCATTCATCCATCCATCCATCCATCCATCCATCCATCCATCCATCCATCCATTCATCCATTCATTCATTCATTCATTCATTTACTTGTTTGATTCACCACTTACATTGGTTACACATACATAATACGTAATTTACATACAATGGGGGGGAGGTGAGCACTATCGACATGAGAAAATATGACTGCAGAAGGCGTAGTTTGTAGGGAGTCCGGGGAAATTTTAAAATTTAGGGCTTCTAAAATTGCATTTCCTGCAATTTGAGTGCATTTTGTTTGCTTGAGACAACAACATTGTCCATAAGGATATGGCTTGAACTGCAAAGGGGGTGGGACACCGCTCCCCCTTGCCTGTCCCCAAGATCCGCCACTGAATATTTCAGTACGTCAAACTTAGACAACTCAGCTCAACTCATAAAGTTTCTCCGAATGGTTCGTTTTATTTTAATCATACTTTGCTCCAAGTTTTAAACGGTTGTTAGGTCACTAACGTGTATTAGGCCCCGCACACACGGATTTTTTTGAAAACGCATTTTTTCGAAAATGTATAATTCGTGTGGACAGGCATCGTTATCATTTAAAAACGCAATTTTTTTTGCGTTTTCTCCGTCCACACGACAACGATGTCAATTTCACCAATTCTAAATTTCTATTGTCAGAGTTTTCAAAAGTTTGCGTTTTCAAACGTTTGTCTGTCCACACGGAGACGATAGAATTGTGTTTTCAAAGAATTCCACTTTCGATGAAAACGCATTCGTGTGGACAGGGTCTTAGTGAAGCCACACACCGTAATATCGGCTACGCATCATTGCTACACCACAAGTATCAGACCTATAAACACATATTGACGTTAAGTAATGCGTGAGAGTCTTTAAAACAATTATTCCAAGACCACGTGTTGGATATGAGGTGATAGCTTGCCAGAGAGAGTTGGCTGTAATCATTTCACATCCAACAAGTGTGAGTGGAATAATTGTTTTATTAACCCTCTCAGCCCCGAATAATTTCAGTGATTTTCTCTAAAACAAAGTATCAATCCCTTTTCTGCCATAAATTGATTTAAAAATTTTCTCGATTCAGTCCCCCTTTTACAGAACACGGAGGACCTACTATCCCATGGTGCAACGGTTCCCGCCATTTTGTTTATTAGTCAGCACCGGAAAGACCTCTTGCTGAACTTATGGAGGAAAATAGCCTAAATTCTCAACTTTTTGCAGCTTACAGAGACTTTCACAACATCATAAAGTGGGATGAGGAGCCAAGCTCGCTCTGGTACGAAGAATTGCACCAGGGTGAATTTTTTCTGCCATTCCTTTTCAAGAGTTAGCCTTCGACAGTGCTACGGAAATGGTCTGACAGAAAGGTGGAAATTCTGTAAGAGCAAATGAGTCTGATAATCAAAAATCCTTTTGAGGGTTTTACAACTTGTCACACCATTCTTGTGTGGGAATTTTGCTTATGCTTTAGACTTTTTATATCTATATATTAAAAAATGTAACCTGGGGAAGAATGCTGTGCACATTTTGAAGCATATCCCATAATATATTTAGCTTGATGTCCAACTCCAGATTTGATTTATGGCCTGCTTGTTATACGTCATTAATTGCTGTGAAAATGACGATCAAATACCCAAATATGGCCTTGTCCATTAGACCCCTTTCTTGTTAATGTGCTAGATATACTTAGTGAAGAATATTGAAGGCCATGACCACACAGATACGGATTAATTTGTTTGCGTTATCAAAAGATATAATATCATGATATTACCCTTTGTGCTCGTCATACACAGAAACAAAGGGCCAAACTCAGATCAACTGCCAATCATTATTTTATTATCTTCTCGATTAAAAAAGTAACATCACTACAACGCCAATTTAAACTTACGACAATAAATTATGAACTGAACGTAGTACTTTGTTTGAGAAAACAAGACCAAACATATACAGTACTGCAAAATCTCAACTGTACTATTACTTTGTATTCACTGCATAATTCAGCATGTAATTTGGAAGACTAATGAATTTTATATCATTCTTCAGATACTAAAGTGAATATCACTTCTGCATGCGATACTTTTGGTTCCGTAAGTCAGAATTTTCACAAAAAGAGATTGGTTGTGCGATAATTCTCGTAAGACTCGCAGAATTACTGCTAGTACGGCTCACTCTCATGTTTGCATGTATACTATCCGGACTCAACACTATTTTACATTTTGCTGAGTTCTACCCCGGTTCTAACATTTTTTTTTCCTGGATATTGACATACTCCTGCAAAGTTTTCCTGTAGTCCAAGTAGTTCGTATTGTGCCGATGGTTTATTATTCCACATTGCACTCTACTGAATAAGTGATGCAAAACTACAAACATTGCAAACGTTTTTGTCGTCAAACTCGGTATATTTAGTTCATCATGAAAATACTTACTACAATTAAACAACACAGATTCAAACATCACGCGTGGATGCCAATTATATCTATTGCTGTGACACCACATGATCTCCACTTACCAACATAAACGTCCTGCTACAGAATGTTCTATTCCTTTCTTTTCAGTCTCACAGTATGGCCCGATCCGTGACAGAAGGACATGTTGACTTGAGATATGTTTGGAACGAATCAAGCAACTGATCTGTTTTTTAATGTATTTCAAAACAAGAATAACTTTTCCAGTTCGCTGCTTTAGAAGTTGTTTAAACATTATGAGAGCTTTAACAGAGCTAAACGAACAACAATTTGGATAGATAACGGCGACACAAATACACCACTACACTCTTTTTTTATTAAGAACCAGTAAACCTTTGCTCAGGCTCAATGTTCTTATTTTTTTCGGCAATTTCAGCCTCAAAATGTTCTTATTTTGTTCTTAACGACTATGTTTTTAATGCACAGTGAAACTGTGTTGTTCAACCGTTGCCTCTTTTTAACGGTGGAGCTTCTGCAAAACTAAAATTACCTTAAGCCACTTTACCTTAAGCCACTGACTCTTGACCAACATTATAGGTAATTAAGCGTAGTAGTAGATACTAAAATGTTTAAGAAAACTTTCCCAGTAATATCGACATTTTATTTAAACAACACTATTTTGCCAGATACAATGCTATTGTACATTAGTTGCCAAAATTTAGGTTGATAAACTTTCTAAAATTAAAACAAAACTTGACACTTACATCGTCCTAGTAGTTATAGCATTTTACACTGTTCTGATTTCGTAAGCAGTCATCTGTAGGATGATTAAACATTCGTATGGCTACAAACAAGCTACAAAAAGTACCAGTTGGAACTAGTCATAATGCCCCACTAACCATTTATCAGTGTATTTATCTGACAACCTTGAAAGCTCCCTATAAGAATTCTTGGCATTGTTTGTAAACATCATCATAGATATTTTCAAATAATCTGTACCCCATTTCCAGTGGTATGTTTACTGGGGGATTGTTATCTTTATATTCCAAACATTTCTTCTCGGCAAAATCCTTGTATTTTTTAAGGTTTTTAGATTTGGTGTTTTTGAAATATAGAGGAATATTACGACCATCATTCATTGCATAAGTAAGTTCTCTTGCGAACTCATGAAGATTATTTTCAATAAAATTGTGTATTTTTTCGATGAAGCTCTCTAAGGCCGCGACTCTCTTCTCAACTATTTCCAATCTATCTTGATTATCAAGCTGTATGTACTTTTCATTACGCTTCAGATCGTTTAGTTTTATTCCTTTGGCAATATCAATACAATGCTTTCGGAGCCCTTCCATGCGAAATCTTTCGGCCAGAGCGAGGAAATCGACAGCCTGCGTGTTTGGTTTCGCTCTCTGCAGTAGATAATCTTCGCACCGCTCGGTGAGTTGTTCCATCTGATATTCGTCAGCCAGCTCCAGGAGATAGTACACGTTCCCCTCACAGACTGGCTTGCACGTCGGATAGATGACTAAAAGCATCTCCTTGATTTGCTCGGTTTTCTTCTCTGAGAGAGAAATTTCAGTTAAGCTTTTTTCCTTAAAGTTTGAAGTGAACATTTTTTCAAAAACTGGCGACCACATAGACAAAGTCGATCGGTGGACATGGAATCTGTGATCTTCAACAACCAGCACTATGTCACTCCTGTGCCATGGTTTGGAGAAATTAGGCGCTTCCTTGCGACGTTGCATAGTCTATTTCAATTTTGCAACAATATAATTTCCAATATTTCACTTAATAATGATTTGAGGACATTACCCAAACTTTCTTCTTTTCGACTAACTCTGATCGGGAAAGTCGCGTACACATATACGAAATGGTGGTAAATACTGGGTTATGTATATTAAAACTACTTGGAATATACCAGGTACTCCGTCTGTTTGAACTGGGTCCCTTGGCAACCGTATGTTCTTCATTATAATTTCTGATTTCTAGGAAACTGCGCCACAATATTGTGAAACAGAGCAGATGTAGCTGGTGGAATCGTATAATAACAATATTAAAGTATATTTGGAAGTATTTAATGTGCGCGCAGACACAGATATAAAGTGCGATAAATTAATGTAGACAAAAACAGAAACATCCTTTAGCCAAGAAAGTATTCGTCGCTGTATAATGTTTGTCTCTTTCCTGTTTGTCAAGGTTTTCAGTTTCCGCTTACTAAGCAACTGTGACAAACAATATAACCAGAAGACCATATTTATTTTATATGTTTATTTCTGTAGAGTTCAGGAAGTACTTCTAGACATTTCTAAATAAAACCTGGCTAAAATTCAAGATAAGATTTATTCCTCCAGTTGGCTGCTTCTGCGTTCGTTTCAAAATTATATGAAATCAAACAAACACAAAGACCGTTCGGTTATGCCACAGATGGTTTAGGTATCACGATTTTAAAATCTTTTTATGTGTGATGCACAATTAAATATTTACGTATTCATAAAGAATACGCATTATTAGAGTGTCTACCCTTCTAATATCACCATAATAATTATTTGTGCCACAAAAATTACGTACACATTTTGCCTGTGGCAGCTTCCCAGAGAGGTAAAATCACATAGTGTTGAGTGCAACTTGGAATCAATAAGCCGAGGACTACAAGTCAAATTTTCAAAGAATGGAGAAACTTTGAAAATTTTACGAGTACGTATATATTTCAAATTGCATAAGACAACTTTGCATTTCAGAGCACGGGCAAAAGATTTGTCTTGTCTGTTTTAGAAGCAACACAGATATGAATGAAACAAAGAGTGGCACACGTCGCGAAATTCGCGCCGAAAAAAGTTTAACAGTTCCACTATTAAAGCTTGGTTTTCACTAGCGACGGAATCGGAAGCGGAATCGGTATCGGAAGGACATGAATCCATATAAACACAGTAAAACGGAGTCGGAATCGGAAAGATCGAAACTTTATGATCTTTCCGATTGCGACTCCGTTTAACAGTGTTTATATGGACTGTTTTCCTTTCGCTTCCGATTCAGATTCCGTTAATCAATTCGGCGTCATATTTTTTTTTATTAGCCAAGGGGAATGTGATTTAGAAAATGCACATTGTGCAAATTTTTGCTGTTATTTGCACGTGTTTGCGTCGAATACACCACTGAAATGAACTGAAATAGTTACATCTATGTGATTACGCAAAGAACAAATCCTGTGTTGAGTGTGTGTGTGTGTGGGGGGGGAAGTAGGTACATTGGGTTTCTAAAGCAAATAAAATTGATTTTATATTTCTATCGCTTTCGCTTATTTGACCAGCAGGGTGTTCAGCAGGGTACATTGCGAACAAAACGCACTAGATTCTTCGGCCGTCTCATTCAAATTTTGTTGCCTCTATTTACTCTGTTCATAGAACAGTGACCTCACTGCACACTGCGTCTGCAATCTGCATTGCATTATTCTACATGAAATGGGGGGACTTTAGCCAATTCTCGTTTAGGAATTAGACAATGCATAAGACAGACTAGGCGAGGCGTGGACTATTGCTTTCCTTCCTTTCCATTTACTCCCTCCTTTCCTTTTATTCCCTCTTTCCCTGTCACTCGACTTCGAATCTTCTCTCCTACCCTCCTTCCACTTCGAATCTTTCTCTTTCATCCGGACTGCACGTGGTCTCCGAGGATGGCATTGCAACATAACAAGGAACATTCAATATCACGTCAAGTTCCAATCAGCATTCCTCATTGATAATGATAAGATTTTCATCGATTTTTTTTAGAAACGGAGTATAAAAACGTAAACTTCGCCGAATAAATATTCGTTTCTCTGAAATTTTCTTGTATTTTCTTATTTAATAAAAGAAAAAAGCAAAACTCGGAAATGTGCAACGACTTGAAATTATAGTATCTGTGTTTTATCTGAAGCAAATATCGGGTACAATTCGCA
>JANVCK010081997.1:0-12117 GCA_026546655.1 Epizoanthus illoricatus | reverse complement strand
CACGGGGGACCGGAGAAATCAAGAGTTTCGCTAACTGGAACCCAGTCTCCCAAGCCTCGATCTTGTCCATGGAGTTTTTCGAATTTTCGGCCCGTTTGGCCGGGCTGAAAATTCTTGCTCCGTGAGCTCCAACCAGGCTTGAAATTTCAGCACAGGGCTGAATTTGAGCCCGGGGCTGAAAATTTCTTGATGTAACTGCAAACTCATTTTTGTGAGGATTTGTTTAAGAAGCTGGGCTGAAATTTCAAACTCTTCAACCGGGCTGAAACTCAACCATGGGCTGAAATTCGTCTTGTAATATAATCGGGCCTTTATTTTCTAGAATTGATTTAAAATGAGGTCCGGTCCACACGGGTACGTTTTTGCGTGCACAGGGCTTGTTTTGATTCTGCGTTTTCAAGAGTTCCACCCTGGAAACTATTTTCGAAAAACTTTCGTTTTCTTTGAAATGCATGGCACATAATAATCCATTTTCAGAAATAATCCGTCCACTCAAAATCCGTAACACCGTGTTTTCAGAAGATACCGCTACCGCCAAAAGCTGTCGTGTACCGCTCGAAAGAAAACACCTCACTGGCCCAAATAACTATTTATAAACACCCCAAACAATAACCGTAACCCTGACCAATTAACAGAGCGGAAAAAACTCAAATCTGCTGCTCTTGTAATTTTCTCGCCTATTAAAAATGATAAGTCAAACAAATGTTTTAATGTCTTATTTTCTGGTACCATGACCTTAAACTAAAAAAACACAGTTAAATAAGAGTGGAATAGCTAAGAGATATTAGGGAATGTTAGTTTCTCTGCTGATCAAAATATTACAAATATTACCTCTCTCAAAGTAGAAAGCCTTGTATCTCAGAACCGCACTCTTCAAACTTTCTGGCATTTGATATACTTTCTCAGACCAAAGTGGAACTTGTGTATCAAATGTGGAGCTTAACAAACCATAGCCGGCTTAATATGAGAAACCAAAAAATTGAGAAAAACGTTTTCAGCTATGCCACCGTAACCACGATGGACGGTACAAAACGGAACCAGAAGAATACAGCTTTGGAACGATACAGGATTATCGTCCGTTTTCGATGAAATTGAGATCGTTTCCGTGTGCATGGTACATAAAAACGTAAACATGAAATAACGTTTTCAAAAACGTCTCTGTAAGTGAACGGGACATCAAGTTAAAATGTAATGGATGTGTTCACATAACTGCAGTGCATGGATGAATGCAGTTTGTCTGTGGTAACCGAAAGCCTGAATATCAATTATCTTATACAATGTGTAAATTAATCGGCAATTATTGCCGATGCACCCAACTGCCGATGCACGTTCCCGAACATCGGGGGTCGTACGCTCCCGATGCTAAAAACCGCCCCCTTTGCTACTATCGACTATCATCGCAAAACTGAATCGAATTCGAATTTTTTGGCGCTGTTCGGCTCATTGGCGATCAGGACAATAGCTAAACATATTTTCCCGCCATGTCAGTGATTCTGGACCTATGCAGTACTACGGTGGCAGATTTCTTTACACTTCGATAACGGCTGGTATAAATGTTGGCTGGCATAAAGTTTTATTTCTCAGAGTCCTAACACTTGCTTTCCTTGTTGAATGTGGTTACCATGCTGGAAAACATCTCATTAAGTCGATACTAAGTCATGGAAAATACTAAAAAGTCATGATAATAGTCATGGAATTTCAAATACCCCAGAGTACGAACCTCATGTTGCAGTGCAACTGATATTTAAATACTCTGTATATGAATGTGTGGGTAGGAGAACTCAGACACAGTCAGGGGGGAGAACTCAGGCCCCACCTCCAATTTTGTCTTTTCTATTCTCCATCTCCCCTTCTCCCATGATGCACCGTGGGTCTCTGAGGATGATCACACTTCATTCACAACTGGGATGTTATTTTATTGATCAGAATTCCGAGTGTTCTCTTTTCATACACTTCAATCCGTTTGCCCAATATATAAATTATGAGTAGGGAGTCTATCCCGCACCGTAAAGCGTAACGGCATACTCCATGCACTATATATGTTATATATAGTAGTCTTATACAAGTACACAATAAAATAAAAAACATATAAAATAAAGGTTATTGATCGAAATATTACATGACACTCACGCCCGCATGCCGGCTTTGGGCTGGGCAGGGAGGGTCCTTCTCCTTTGCCGACGAGCTGGAGAACTTCTATTGGAATCTATTAGCATTCTTCTCTGGGATTTATAAAAAGTTTAGGTTCTAAAAAATAAACATTCACCCATTTCTAGAGTGGTATCAAGTCATTCTATGAGGTTTTGTAACTCACCCAAAGCCACCCAGTGAATATACATGAACACGTTAACACCGAAGTAGGTGCCCCACGGCAGCTGTCATGTCAGCTTTTGATACCACCCCACCCCTCCCCACCCCACCACACCCCATTTTTTGACGTCTAGATTTTAATAAAAGAAAATGAAATAATAGCGTTCGACAAAATGGACAGCAGCATTTGCTTCTACATTTTTGCCTTTTATATTTGGGGATATTCAAGAAATTGTTTTTTTTTGACATGCCTGCAACCGTTTGCGAATTTTAAAAAAAGGTAATTGGAATTTTTTCTTGGAAAACAATTGCATCTTCCAAATCGTGGAAAACTGACGAACTTTGGAGGCATCACTACTTGAAATAACAAACCATTATTCAAACAGTATAGATCCAATATGCCGATCTAGATCATTTTACTCTGACTCTTAATTTTGTCAATAATTTTAACCAATTTTATCTTGTATTTCTGTTCTTATATTTTAGACTCGTTGTAAACAGTTAGATGGTATAGCCAGTATGGATAGTATTTTATACAATCCTGTAACGATTTTATAGCTAGGAGGGCCACAAGTTTTTCAGTTTTTACTGTCACGTGTTTACCCTCATAAAATAAAGTTATTATTATTATTATATATATGTTATTGGTATTAAACAAATCTCTGCCTTCCATTTGACCCTTGATGAATATTATATTGCTAATGACAGTAACTACAAATACTTTCTTACTTTTTAGACCAGTACATTTGCATCTCGCAGTTAAATCTCATGAAGATCACAAAGATCAAAGATGTTTGTTTTAAATTTTGCATCTATATTTTAGAAATGTTTTACCTTATGTATTGTAAACTTCTAATAATAAGCCCTGAGTTTATTTTCAGTTAAAGAGCTTTTACTTGGGTTTATTTTTTGGGGAGCTGATTTTCAGAGGGGCTTATGACTGGAGCGGATATTTTGTCTTGAAAATGACTGTTCTTTAAAGCGGGAGTATCACGATATAGCGCATGCGCACGTATTATCTCTCCCAAACCCAATAAAAACAAGTTATATGCTAAAAATAATGTCTAATATAAGTAACTCAAATATAAACCTGTGTTTCCCAGTACACTATTCGATTGGATGGTCTGTTTAAGAAGGTGATTGAGGCAGATTATAGAATGTATTCTGAACTGAATTTAGTGTTGGCCTGTAGAACAAATTTTTAAGATAGCCCCCAAATGCATCTAACCTCGAGAAACCTGTTTAATCAAAGGTATTTTGCATTCAAAAGAAGTTATTTCATTTTAATATTATTTAGTTATAGTACGTAAAATATAATTTTCAGAAATTAGAAATTCATTAATTAATGCAGCCATGAAGCTGCCCCTTTAAGTACATTTGTACACAAATATAAGCACAATGCACTTATTTTTGAGCGGGAATGTTTTTGTTAGTTCTTTTGCATTTGAAATTCTTAGGCTTATTTTCGGGGAGGGGCTTATTATCAGGGGGTGCTTATTATTAGGGGGGTCTTAATATCAGAAGTTTATGGTATATATTTTACCATTTGGCAAATATGATACCATTTCTTCTAAATAAGCTATTTTATAATAACATTATACCCCATGTAGTGAAATGTCCAAGATGGCAGCATTTTGATTTGTTGAGATAGCTTCACAAACTGTACTCTAAAGAATCAAGTAAAGTGTAAAAACATATAGTCCATAAAATCTTGTGTTGATTTATTATAAAACAGTTATAATTCACTTTGGCATTGTTTATGAAGTTGTTAGTCCATTTGGCATAGCCCCTCATGGACTAACACTTCATAGACAATGCCGCCTCATTGAATAACTGGTAATTAGCTCCAGAAAAGGCAACAGGTGGGAGCTCTACCCCCATCCCCACTCCCTCTACCCCCAAAATGGGGCCCATGAGCAGGAATGTGACTTGACCTCTCCCTTATTTCTCCATACTATCCTCTAAGCTAGTGTCTATATCCAGTCTAGTGTACCTTTCCTTATACATTAACAGTCCTGGTATGGCAACTGCAACTGAACCCACAGCCACCCAATTAATCCATCGAAGATCCATATTTGGAAACATAAAAACAATATAAAATAACAACAGACAAACATTGCCTATCATTATCATAAAACCAGAACAGATCCCTTCGTTAACTGGATATGTGCATTCAACACCAATCTCGAAAAACAGAGGTATTAGTCCAATGACAAACAGCCCTCCAAGAATGTTGGATACATATAACACAATTCTGCTGGTTTCCAGGCTGAATGGGATTATCTTCTCACATGTCAGGGAGAAAACTGTCAGTGAGATTGTGCCACCAGTTACCATCCCAATGAGAAGACACTTGGTACTCCGCTGAATGTAATCGGCAAACCTGTGGAGGAGAAACAGAGTAGTTTTGGTGACAGAAACAACGTTTATCTTTTATTATAATAGCAGAAAAATGCCAAAATTGTAAGACATTAGTATATTTTATAACATAACTACAGCCATAGCTATCAAAAGACATATCCATAGCCATAGTCATACATAAAGTTATAGCCAGACATAGACATAGCCATATCTATAGCCAAAGCCAAAGGCATAGTCATCATAGCTATAACCATAGCCATAGCCATAAACATTGACAGTCACAGCCACAGCAACAATAAGACATAACCATAACCATAACCATAGCCACAGCCACAGCCACATGCATGCATGGAAAAAAGCACTTATTCCTCTTTTTTAGCCAGATTGATTTTTTTGTGCCAACTGTTGTAAACTTTTAAACATAACTTTTCCATGACCTAAAGCCAATTTTCCTCAATTCCATGACTTTTCCTGGACTGGAAAGGTATTTTCAAATTCTGTCACTTTCCATGACTTTCCATGACTGTGGGGAACCCTGTGAAATGTTAATTGGCAGCATTGTTTATTGGTTCTGCTTAGGGAGCAGATCAAAACACATGCCCTTCTCGAGGGACCCATTTGGGGTAGGAGGATAGAGGGATAGGGCCTCCTGCCCTAGCCTGTCTCCTCTGGGAGCCAAAATTCGATACTAAAATTTTTTGTTTTTGAATATCTCTAAAACTAAAACTAAAAGGGGAAATCTGGAAAGAAATATACTGTCTGTTTTGTTATTTGCAGTGCTTGTCGTTTAAGGTGGGTGATTGCTCTCACAACATCATCACTCACCTCAGCAATAAACATATTTTAAATTCCACAGTGATTCAGTCCCCTAAAATGCTTTACAATGTAGGTAAGCTTTTTGCCACTCAATGGTCTGTGATTTTCAGATGGCAAGCTCATTTCATTTTCTGTACTTAAATTATCGCTAGGTCCCCTTAAATGGAAATAGGTGGTCAAAAATGGGGGTGGGGGGGTGGGGTGGTACCATGTGCTGACAGTGGGCCCCTCCTATCTGGGACATGTGTTTTGACCCTGCTCCCTTAGTTGTTGTTAATGTGCTGCAACACAGAGCCCCCTCCCCCTCACAAAATACTAACATCTATTTTCCTGGTAAAAATCATTCATATCTTTGAACTGGTTTGCAATATTTTTGCTATTATATATTTTGGAGAAATAACAAAAAAATTATTCTAGCTATTAAAATATTATTGTTGGAAATTCCATAGACATAAAATTATGACTTTAGTCTCTAAATGACAGAACTGAGTGTGACAGAGAAATCTCTATGATTTCTTTTAGATTCATCTTAAACTGTTAAGTGTTTCTTAAGTTATGTTTTTGTACATGTATTTCACTGTCAATTTGTCTTTCAATACTACAACAAAATGCAAATTTTAACGACAAAAGACCTTGCAGGCTGACTCACTCCGGCAAAAATGCTCTCAAAATGTTGAAAATATAATTTCAGAGAAGCTACTTTTCAAAAATTTCTGGAAGTCTATCCCCCAACCCTCCACCTTGGTAACTCATGTCAAATCATTCACCCACGCAAATCACTTCATCTAAAAATAGATCCCGCCCCCAATCTGAGAATAGCAGAATGAACCCCCTTTCTAGTCACTGCTAAAATATCCCTATCAAATGTGAAGCTCTTATCCTAAATGAAAAATATGGTCTCAAATAAAATGTTGTATCTCCACCCAAGACATTGAATGAAAAATTGGGCTGTGTCTACTCCCCCCCCCCCCCTTCCACTGAATGAAAAATTGGCTCCCAGACACAAAAAAATCAAACCCCCTAAGAGAAATTCCTGGCTGTGGGCCTGAATTATGTACAGTTTACCTGATGTACTTAAAGTAGTTGCACTGCCAAAACAGGTTCACTTTTGAAAGTTAATTATTCAAATTTTACTGTATTTTATGGAATAAAAACTACCCAGACAAAGGAAGTCAACACTACGGTTTGAGAAGATCAAGATAAAGGAGTGAAATTGAACACTACTGGTCTACATTTTATTTCTGACTGTAGGCTCATAAAAACACTTTACAAGCACCTTACATCTCGAGATTTCATCTACATTAAAATAAACTATTGCTACAGTAATTTACTCTTAGCCTAAAAGTCTGTCGGAGCCCGGAGCTGAAGCTCTTTTCTTTACCAAGAAATCTGAAGTTTGAGTTTGGTAGCTTTCTCTAATTCTCTTACTTAAAATGAATTTACTATTGTACAATCTATGGGCACTTTCCATTTGTTGGGTCTGGCTGGCCTGATCAGTCAGTTCTCAAATGCAACGTGACAACTATCAGAACTGGTTCTGGGCAGACTGGCCCTGCTCATGAATTAGAGCCTCTCAGTTCTCCCGTTCCGAATAGCCAGGGCGCAGGAATTTGGTGACTTTTGGCTGGAAAAAGCTTCCATGCACCTTGACCTTTCCATTTACGTTGGCCAGAACCAGTTCTCTCGGGCCGGCCAGACCGACAAATGGCCCCTACTGTTACAACTACACAAAGATGAGATTTTACCGTGAGATAAGAACACCTGACACGATCCCGGCAATTGAGCATCCAAAACCCACCCAGCTAGCAGTTGATTGGTCCACATCAAATTTTGACAGGATAACATCAATGACTGACAGCCAGCCTGATATCACTCCAAACTGGACACCGAATAAGATGGCAATCAACCAAAATGCACGGTTACGCAGCATATTCTTAAAACTTGCTTGAAAATCATGACGTCTTTTGGATGATGACCGACTTGGAGGAAGTTTCGGCTTACTTGGGAAGTACACCAAAATAGCAAGTAGAACAAAACAAGCTATGGCGACTTCGATATACATGTAATCTTTGAATTGTGATTTTATATGCTCAACCCAGCTATATGATGCAGGTCTTACTAAGGTTTTACACGTAGGTACTGGAATTCCTCCAACTGTTGTTGTTTCAACAGAGGCATTTGACGTATAATTGGTTACTGAATTGACAGAGGGAAGATCAGGCACAATGTTAGGGCCAATCAGAAAGCCAACAGCAACTCCTAAATAACTTGACTGACTACCGATTGCTGTAGCAGTTGTGCGTTCATGAGGTGGAAACCAAGCAGCCGAGACAGCAGTTGGAACCCCAACGCATATGGGGCCTGCCATAAACAGGATGAACTGGCCAACATTCATGAGAACAGTGTCCACTGTCTTGTTTGTGAAGGGCAGGCACTGGAGAGCTTTGCCAACAACCAGATAGCAACATGTCACAATAACAGCAGTTCGCAGACCTTTTGGACAAAGGAAAATATAATTAAGTATGCCATTTGAAAATTAATTACATGAGTTATGTGTATGTGACTTTAAATTATCTGAGGTCTGGCTGGCATACTGTGAAGTCAACGACATCCTATCTGCTACATGTTTCATGCATTAAATATCAATTTATTATAATTTAAAGGAATCCTGAAGAGAAAACACTTTGCTGGCAAAATGAAAGAACATATTCCACTGAATTACTCTGTGAAGGTTTTGGGGTTGAAAACCATCACGCCAACAAGAACAGAGCAAACATTTTCCCCTATTTTTGCACTTCGGCAACCATGGGCCCGCCATATTGGATTGTGACATCAGTGAGTTTCCATTCCCAGGTCCTGGCCATGGATGGTCAGATGGTGCACATATCAAAACAAACAAGACATCTGATGTCACAAATCCAAGAATTTTTTCCGTTCTCGTGATGGTTTTGGAACCTACATACTTCACAGAATAATTCAGTGAAACAATTTCTTTCATTTTGCCAGCAAAGTGTTTTTCACTTTAGGATTCCTTTACTAAGTAATATGTATGCCTTGTGGTGGTGGAGGGGAGGTTTGGGGAATTGAATGAACCACCTAACTGAAATTTTGAAAAGTTGATTTTTTAAAAATTTAAAATAAATTTTTAATTGGACTAATTCAAACAAATCCTAAATAATTCCAATCCATTACTCCTTTGCATGCACAAAATCAAAATATTCCAGCATATTCTGTACACAATGTTTAAAAGGTGAGTTTCTGTTGATTTGTTTAATACTAATCCAGCCATAACAATTTTATACTGGTACTCAGGGGACAATGTGAGGGGTTTGCTGAACAATAATGCCCCAGTAGTTGGGGCAAAGTCCCCACATTTGCCCAGGGTCCCCCCCAGGGGGGGAACTCCCAGAATAAAATGACGGGAGGGTCCAAAAGTTCAAGGGTATTATTTTCGGTAGCTGTGTATGGCTTTAGGGTATCTTTTTCCGAGCTTGTGTATTTTTTTAGGGTATGCATTTGATGCCGTTTGTGTTTTTAAAGACAAAACAAAACACTGGATTGTTCACTCGTTGTCAAGAACATGTCCTTTTTTGTAAACGAAAAAAGCGGTATTTTTTTAGGGTACCAATTTTTGTTCTGATGTATTCTTTTAGGGTACCAAATTGGTCAAAATCTTGTATTTTTTTAGGTTTAGGGTTGAGCTCAACTTTCGGACCCCCCCCCGTCATTTTATTCTGGGAGTTCCCCCCTGGGCCGTCGCCCTTTTAGCAAGGTGTCAGCCCTATCGAGCGTTTTAAAATTACAGTAAAATGACTGCAGTTCGGCAGAGAACAATTCCATCCCGGCGCCCGTTTTAACGAGGTCTCCGTTGAGTGACAGTTGACTGTATCATTATTTAGGTCGGTGAGAAATCCTAGAGATGGTGAGGGGGGTTCCTAGCTAGAAGAAAAGGTGAACGTGTTCGCAAGGTAGGTAGGGTCGCCGCATTCGATCTCATAACGAGAGCATGGCAAGATCCAGTGTAGCCAAACTTATGGTCCTTGGTTTAGCTACTGAGAATTGTATGGGCCATTTTTGCATTTGTGACGGTGGAAGTGGCATTAATTGGTTTTGTTGTTTGCACGTCACTGCATTGGTAGTTGGTGGAGGTGCCAGTACGGGAGTCGAGTTTTGAGGTTCGACTGTGCTTCGGTCGAGAGCCATGCATGGTTCGCTTCTTTGATAGTTTTCCCCCAGCTGTCTTAGCTGAATTGCTCGCTCGTGGTGATAGCGGAGTGCTTAGATGCAGATACACGTGACACTGATAATACACCTCACTGCGACTGTAGCATGACATGCGAGTGTACTTTTGTTGTGACACGGGAGTTACGTTGCCTGATTTCAAACCGTGAGGAACTGGGTTCTAACCGGACGCGGACGCCCGTGGAGACGACACAAACAAACCATATAGCGGCTGAGAGCTGAAGTTTTTCTCTTCAGGAATTCTTTGATAATGCTTATCGTTGAAATGGTTTCCACTGGAATTGTGCTAATACCCATGCGAGAACAACTGGCGAACAAGCGAAGTTAATTGTTATACATTATCAGGACTAGGCAGGTTAGCAAACGTGAGTCGCGTGCTTCTGCCTTCACCATTCATTATTTTCAAGGTTAACAGGAGAGAATAGATTACCTTATAACATCATGAATAAATTTTAGTAGATTAAGAAGTATTTTTAATGTTTTCCAGTGTCCCAACTCCCGCCTTTGTGGGACGCCTACTGCGTCCGGTTAGTACGCAGTTTCTCACGGTATGAAATCAGGCAATTGTGATTTGGATCTCGGATGCGTCACAACACGTGACTGGACACTGACAATACAGAACTGGCACGGTCAGTAGAACTTGTGTTACTGGAGGTGGGTTACTCACGATCTAATCGCGGAATTTTGAAACTAGATAATGACTTTGTAGATGTCCCATATAAAACATTCTGTAGGCTGCTGATTCGATGCTGATGGTGTTACATCAATTTTGGGAATGTGGCTTTTTAACACCGCCACTGGACTGTTTTACTGAACTGCGTACACGTGGTGCAGGGGGAATGCCAGATTTGAAATGTGTAGTAAAGAAACTTCAGTCAGTTCAAAAGTATGAATCGCGTACCAACTAATCAGCTATTGTTGCTAATAAATACCTCTTATTAGCCTCGTTTGCTCGGTCCGTACGGTAAGCATGGTAAGTTATAGACCGAGTTGTTTCCCTTCCTTTTATGGCCCAAGTGCGAAGCGCGCGGCCCATGAGGAAAAAACGAGGACCCATAACTTACCGTACGGACCGAGCAAACGAGGCTAATAAGATGTTCATTATATGGCTTTGATGCATTTTAATTGAATTTTTGTTTGCAAAGCAAAGCAAAACTTGAAAAAGTAAACAAATGACAGCCGCTCGAAAGAGAGAGGTCCGTACGGCAACTTACGGACCTCAAATTGACCAATCACAGCGCGCGAAATTAATCAGCCATATAATAATTCAAAATATAGTGCTCTTGATTACTGGCTTTATGTGAAATCAGAGTTTGGATATTTTATATCCTTAACAAACTACTGAAAACAAATGTTGTTTTGAAATTTGGTATATCAGGACCCTGAATCAATGCCGTAAAAGCTTGGCTGTGCTCAATGTAAAAGAAGTTATACAATGTTGTGTTATTATTGTTTTGTACGAAACTACGACGTATACATTTAATAGATGCAAAAATGTGGTCAAGGGCAGGAAATCAGTATTTTGCTTGTAGACAAAAGCTGAGTTGGTAGTTAAAGATAACATTATGCAATACTGTCACGTACAAACTCATTCGAAATCCGCTCTACAATTAACAAACATTTAATCGAATGAGTATTTGTCCGCTGAGCGCTACAAATTGATCAGTCGCAAATTGAGGCCAAATTTATCCTTCTATTGTGAAAGCAATTTTTTCAAGCACGGAAACCTAACATTAACTCATAAGTAAACATAAATTATTGTAAAAGCTATATGAGTGTGAAACATGTTCTCTGACCAAACCTAGAATAGAAAAGTGCTAATAGTATATTCTAAGCTAGCCTGCGAACAGGCTCATTTGTGCAAGAAATGGGGAAAGAGAGAGAGAGGGGGGAGTGGGGCGAAGGGAAAAGGGAAATTTTCCAGGTCCTCACTGGCTTGCACTTATTCTTGTGCTTATTCTAAAGCCTGGTCCTCACTGGTGAAATAAGAAAAAGCATAAGAATAAGCACATGCTGAGGACACTCATGAAATAGAAATAAGCACATCATAAGCACAAGAAAACGAACATGTCCGTTCTTTCTTGTGCGTATTTTTGTGCTTATTTCACATATTTCTGCGCATATTTCACCATTTCACCAGTGAGGACAGGAATAAAGCAAGCACATGCCAAGCACAAGTACAAGCACAAATTCTTATTTCACCAGGGAAAACACACGACACCTCACGCATACCTTCAACTGCCGCCTCTACGCATGTGTACTTCATGATTCTTGTGCCGTTTGTTATTTCACCAGTAAGGACCAGGCTTTCTGTAGCAGTATGGACTAAATATGCCTTAAAGAGTTGACAGATATATTAGATTTATTGACACGATCATCAGTTTACGA
>JANVCK010081886.1:0-12117 GCA_026546655.1 Epizoanthus illoricatus | reverse complement strand
TTCTGGGTCCGTATGTCGTCTTCTGGGTCCGTATGTCGTCTTCTGGGTCCGTATGTCGTCTTCTGGGTCCGTATGTCATCTTCTGCGTCTGTATGTTGTCTTCTGGGTCTGTATGTCATCTTCTTGGTCTGTATGTCGTCTTCTTGGTCCGTATGTCGTCTTCTGGGTCCGTATGTCGTCTTCTGGGTCCGTATGTCATCTTCTGGATCCGTTTGTCATCTTTGGGCTCATATGTCATCTTCTGGGTCCGTATGCCTTCTTTGGGTCTGTATGTCATCTTCTGCATCTGTATGTCATCTTTGGGTTCATATGTCGTCTTCTGGGTCCGTAGCTCGTCTTTGGGTCGGTATGTCGTCTTCTGGCTCCGTATGTCGTCTTTGGGCTCATATGTCATCTTCTGGGTCCGTATGTCCTCTTTGGGTCCGTATGTCGTCTTCTGGGTCCGTATGTCGTCTTCTGGGTCTGTATGTCGTCTTTGAGCTCATATGTCATCTTCTGGGTCCGTATGTCGTCTTCTGGGTCCGTATGTCGTCTTTGGGCTCATATGTTATCTTCTGGGTCCGTATGTCGTCTTTGGGTCCGTATGTCATCTTCTGGGTCCATATGTCTTCTTTGGGTCCGTATGTCATCTTCTGGGTCCGTATGTCGTCTTTGGGTTCATATGTGCTCATGAGGGGGCTCATACATGTAACATGGGGGCTTATAACATGGGGGGCTTATAACACAGGGGGTTATAACATGAGGGGGCTTATACATGTAACATGGGGGCTTATAACACCAGTCCTCATGTTATAAGTTCCCTCATGTTATAAGCCCCTCTGCTTATAACATGAGGGGACTTATAACATGAGGGCTGATAACATGGGAGCTTATAACATGAGGGGATTATAACATGGGGGATTATAACATGGGGGGCTTATAACCTGTGGAGCTTATAACCTGGGGACATGGAAGGAGGGGGCTATAGCCAGGATTCACAGTATACTACAGGATAAATAGTGGGTTGTACCCCCAGTGGTGGTGGGTTGTGGCCACCCTACCCCAGCCCCTAAAGCTATAGCTACTTACAAGTTGCTCCTTCAGTAGCAGACCACTGGTATCCAGTACTTTTGGGTCTACAAGAGGAAGCCGAGCAAGGCCAACCAGTATCCTTTGGTCACATGATCTCACCCACTCATTGTTTTCTGTCAAAATAGGACACAAACAAATAAATAAATAATAGGTTTATGTTCACTGAATTCATGGAAAACATTTCATTTCTTTGGGAGCATGAAAAAGAGGGGAGCATGCATGGTGGCCTCAAATCATATGCATTTATGTTGCTGTATGGAAATGGTTACAATTTTTATATTATATATATTAGCCTCCCAGTTATAAACCATCACAAAGGCCCTTACAACGTTGTACAGCCCACTGTGGGTTTCTAAACAATATTTTACAATAGTTAATACCTGCAGATATGTGGGCTGAAGACAGTGCTCTGGTGAACAATATTCTTGCCTCCTTCATGTCAAGCCACTGAAGAAGAGCCATTGCTTTCTGTGGTCCTCCAATTCTATGGAACCAGGGGGATGATAATACTGCAATACAATTATAAAAACACTTCCTCAGATACAGATGCTTAACCAAAATAAGGTCACCTCTCATACATTGATTGGGTAACCTCCTCCAATTCTATGGAACCAGGGGGATGATAATACTGCAATACAATTAAATACTTCCTCAGATGCAGACGCCCAACCAAAATAAGGTCACCTCTCAGATACACCGATTGGGTAACCACCTCCAATTCTATGGAACCAGGGGGATGATAATACTGCAATACAATTAAACATTTCCTCAGATACAGACATCCAGCCTAAATAAGGTCATCTCTCATACAATGATTGGGGAACCCACAAACCTGATTAAATGTTGTATCTTAGACCTGCTTACACTAAGATTACTCAAGGTACAATGGAGCACTCTAAGGTCACTTGAGTTACTCAACAAAACAAATGTAACTCAAATGGCACCAGTTATACCAGGGAGTAGTCCCCAGTCTCCCATTTAGGTCACTGGTAAGAAGTAGTCTCCAACTAGTCCCACATTAAAGCAAATTTTAGTGTAAATGGAGACTAGCCTGCGTATAGCTGGCAGTCTTGTTTGGGGGGAGGAAAAGTCAGAAGTTACTTGATATTGTGCATGCTAAAGGGCACCCGATTGAGCAGTATCGAGTAACTCCTGACCTTTTCACCCACCAAGCAAGACTGCCAGCTACTCAGTCTAAATGAAGACTCACTCGGGAGTACTCCTGTTGTTATGGCAACTGACACCATAGTCCTTTTGTAACTGCTGAAGATAGGCAAGAAATAAATGATAGTGCTTTCTATAGTGCTCTTGTTCTGAGCAGCACGTAACTAAGGAGCATTTTCTTTCATCCTTTTTTCTTTCTCCTGGAAAACCTTTGCGATAACACTTATAACAAAGCAATGTTCTTGTCCACCACCTTGTTGATAGCAACTAGACATCTAAGGTAGCTCAAGCCATGCTAGTGTAAATTCTATTTTGGAGTTGTTAAGTGACTTTGGACAACTCAAGTCTAAATGTTTGTGTAATTTAAGCATTCTGGGACTAACCCTAACCTTGTCATGATGAAGATCATTCATGCTATCTGCAAGTGTAAACAGGGTCTGAGTTATTAGAAATATAACTATATCTCACACTTTAGGACTTGCATCAGAGCCTGCCAATTCAGCTGCTTCGCATCAGGCACACAACATTGCACTTGGCCCAAATTTTCTTTGCTTGAGTGAGATGTCTTATTCACGAGCGTCAACATTCCATACCAATGACCTACTAATGATCTCTAGAATCTAAAATATATTATGTGTTAATAAATTAACACAACATAATTTATATCAACCTATAATTTTCATCAAAACTTGTTATTATTAAACTTCCATCAACATATAATGTCTAAATTAACATAAATTATCTAAAAATTAATAGCCAACCAATAGTTACATCCTGATTCAGGATGGGATTATGTCATCAGTATGGAACATGTTGATGCTTGTGAATCAGATGTCTCACTCAAGCAAAGCAAATTTGGGCTTCATCCATTACCAGCCCGATGTGAGGTGATTGAATTAGCAGGCTTTGGTTATGGCATCTTATGCTCAGAACTTGGGTTAAGATTTGACCAAACATGCTGCCCTTGGTATATACTGGATATCATTAAGTTACATACCTTCAGCAGTTTTTTGCACAAAATAATCACTTGAAACAGTGCCATAAAATGCAGTCCTCAGTCTTGCAACCCATGGTAAATGAGTATGAAGAGCAGTGTTCAGGATAGAGCTGGAGTAATGCTGCAGCAGCTCTGAGGATAAGCATGTCTCATCATAGGCTTCAACAACTGGAAACTGGGAACTCTCCTGATATGTCAATTCCCAACAGAAATATCCAGCAGTGCTACATCTGTCTCATGTCAAAGAAAGAGACATTTTAAATTAATTTGTTACATAATCAGCTTAGGGGTCATTCAACATTTTCAACATTTTCAAGGTCATACAAAGCGTTCAAATTTTCATGACCCCCCTCCCCCCCTCCAAATTAGTACGGAAAAAATGTTGATATTTTTAAATAAATGTATCTATCGACTATGTGACTGCAAAAGGTTGGCCACAGAGAAGCTTTGTTCTTGCCCTCTCCCAAATCACTTAAAAGACCAGCATCCACCCAAATAATGAAATCAGCATTTGAAGTATTTTACAATTCTATAGTTACATGTACACTCATAAATGAGTCATTTCAAGCACTGATCGAAAATGTACAAAATTCGAACTTCTACAAATCAAATGCATGCAAAGACGTTATACCGACCTGTCGATGACGGGCGAGTGTAGACCAGAAGTTACTCTGAATTGAAAAATCAACAATTTTAACAAATGTCAACTTGTACACTGGGTGAACCCCCCTCCCCCCCTCCATATGCTCTGTATGACCTTGAAAATGTTGAATGACGCTTTACAGTGATATATATAAACAAATTGGATTGTCTCATACTAGTACACACTGCAAATTCTGTAGTTGCACAGTCTAGAATATTAAAATGAATCAATCAGTGCACAATAATTTATCTAGAGGGGGGCCTTAATTTGCTACAGGCATGGACATGTACAATCCACGTAAACAGTAAACCATCCCTCAGGTGTATTCCAGACCTACATAAAGGCCATATCGCTACATGCCACTGTGGAGGGTATGGTTTCCAAGCACTTTAGTCTGGAACAGGGTATAAAAATTGGTCTGGAACAAGGTACAGTACCAGTTATAGGGGTACCCAATGGGAAAATCTAAGACTTATAATTACTGAGACACTGAGATGCGTGTTTTAAAAATTTTCAGTGAATGTTAGCGTTAATTTGGGTAGTACCGGTACTTCATCATATTTAACTTTTTCTGCATGTTTTAAGGCAAAACATCCTAGAAACATTTTCAAAGAAATACAATCATGTATACAAGCAACACAAAGAACAAAAAGAAACAACAAAAACTGAATGAAAAATCTAAAACCAAAACACATTTTTCAGTGCCTTATGTTAATTGTACTGTAACATTAAATATTTCTGTGTAATGAAACAGTACCCTGCCAGCAATGATGTCAGCACTTGCAATGCCCCTGTGAATAAAAAATGACAACAAATCAGTGAATTGCAAGATTTTAAATTGTGCATTCATCAAAACTGACATTATAACCAAAGATTGCTTCTTTAATACATGTATGTAATTATATAATAACAGGCTAGGGCATACACTTTTCACTCATCTGATCGCCTGATGTGAGTTAGTTCAAACTCAGGATGACTTTTCTGCCCGAGGCACTTGACCGAATGGACAAGTGGAAACCAAATTTACTGTAAATATCACTCAGATACATGTATCACAAGAATCAATTGACAAGAAGCCAGAGGAAGCACATGAATTAATTTCTAGTAGAATAACACGACTATGCTTTCTTCGATTTTCTTTAAATCTCAAACCGCGGAAAATGTCAAGGCACATTGTATGGTCCCACAAGACAGTGTACACACAATTTCCTTACCTCTCCGCCAGGTCATGTTTGATTGATACAACTAATCCTACAAAACGTCAAAGTAGAATTGGACCATACTCGACCATATGGCATTTTCATATTCAGGAAGAACAGCACAAGACGTTCACTCCACTTCTCGTCTAAACAACTGCATATTCCCTGTTTACTTGCACCCTGGCACTGCTATGTACGCTTCAGAAATCTGCAGAGATAAACACACTGTCAGCCATAGCAAGAGAAGAACAAGTGAAAACAACCAGGCGACACAGTCGGCCTGCACGTAAACAAATGGGACCTGATGGCAGCCTGGCACTACTAGTGCCAGTTTTCAGCTCAGCCAACTTCAGTACCGGAAGCAGCTGCGCGCGCGCGCGCGGAGCGGCCTGCATTCATTGCATATTTTATTGCATGCACGAGACTTCCCGCTGACAAAGAATATCAAAAATTGAAGCCTTGTGCTTTTCTTAGTTTTTGTATGTTTTTAGAGATTTCCATTGCAAAATAGTATAATTTTTCCACATAAAATACCTGGAGTTTAGAAAAATTGCATCTTTCAGTTTCACGGAGGGCTCATCTGAGCTAAATCAGATGTCCCGTAATTGCGTTTTCGCCTTTGGAAAAATAAAACCTGCTCTAATACTAGATCTGTTGTATTTTGCAATCGAAACTCACTATAAAGTCAATAGTTTTCGGTCTCTACATTTCAATTGTTTTCAAGTAATTCAAACATTATTTGTTTTTTTTTCTAATGATATTACGACATTTCAATAATTTCCAATATAATAAGGAGGTTCAGGAAGAACAATTTTTGACCAACTTTTCAAAAAACAAGCAATTTGTGAGCAACTTGTAGAAAAATCAGCAACTTTTTAGAAAAATCAGCAACTTTTTAGAAAAATCAGCAACTTTTGAGCTAGCAACGTTTTGAAATTTCCAAGCAATGTTTTGAGAATTTTCGAGCAACTTTGGACAGCCGGGCCTAGGCCTAATCGGGTACCGTAAAACCCCCGCGTCCAAGCCTCCCCGGTTAATTATAATCACACGAGTTTGATGCTTCGCGCTTGTTTTTTCTTGCTTTTGGGATGTTCCCGACCATTTCATTTCATTTACTTATTTCACCAAAAATAAATAGCCATAATTTACGTGGTGATGAAGCCCAAAGGAAACCAACAGGGCTTACGATGTTTGGGCTCCCTCATGACATTTCTTAACTAACTGGTTTAAACTAGAAATTATAGTGGCACTAAGTGCGAAAGAAAAAAAGAAGAGATTGCGTAAACACGCAAAATCTTTCAGGGAAAAAAGCGAAACAAATTGTAGTTTAACTTAAGTACGGCACAGCATTTATTCATTTCGCGCTCGGCAGGTTTTTTATTGATTATTCTCCGCTGTGAAAATTAGAAGTGTGTGGTAATTCTACAAAACCCCTTATGAACTTGTATAAGCCCAAGGTTTTAATATAGGCCTTTATCACGTATCGAACGTCAATCAAAAGCTTGATGTTAGCACTTTGTATTAAAACTGAATACCAAAAATGGAAAGAGCAAGTCAAAGTTAGCCCGAGTGCAGCCGGCAGTGTCACATATCGGGTAACCGTCCATACCGATGGTGTAGTCTGTCTGCAACGTTGGTAAGTAGCGAAATTGGGGATTCTATCTCAACAACTGCGACAGTTAAAAACATATTTTTTGCAAATAATGTAAGGCGAATTTCCATTGGACGGGCAAGCTTGTTTGTTTGCAAGCAAGATAGTTTTTCCAAGGGAGAGCTCTTCTTGCTGCGAAGGAAAATAATCGGTTTTGCCATAATATTTTTCTGGTAGCAGAGGCAAAGCCGGTGTCCCCGCTGATTTGGTCTCCCCTCGCGGATTTTGGTCCCTCTCTTATAAACTTATACTTCAGTCTTTTAAATAGTCAACTTTTGTCATAAGCATGGTGTTATTCAATTGTCTGTTCTTAAAAGAATAAATTTGTTCGATCTTGATCATCATCAGAGAGGTTAACTCTGACATGCTAGGTGCAACCGAAGACAAGTGTAGATGGAAGTGGAAAAACACGTGAAGACACCGGTCTAACCACTCTTTACAAATGTTCGGTCTCATAGCATATATATATCCGTCGCGCCAACTGCCTATCTCTTTGCATATTTTATTAGCCTGACCTCAGACGCTGCGAAGGAAAATTCGCGTCTAAAGGTCAGGCAAATATTTTACCGGAATGAATATTTTAATGACATTACCAGTGCCTGTCCCCATGCCAATTCTGGTTTAGCGTGTTGAACGAGTTTTACTGATAACAACTCCCGCTTTGATAAAACGGTCATCACATACATAGGGAGCAACGATAAACGTGCTTCCTGTTTAAAAAGTTGAGATGGCGCGATCAGTGTTTGCGAAAATATTAGAACGGCGTTTATATGCAGCTGTAGGTGCAGGAGGGCTCGCCCTAAATTCTCCTTTGCTTCCAGGCCTCCGGGGATTCGCGATTTTTACACAAAGCAGTGGGGGGCCTGGCGCGGACAAGGTTCCTGTTGGCAACATGGCGGAGGTTTTTCGAAAAGCTGCAAACAACAAGTTTCCGTTATTGACACACGAGAAAGAAAGCAAGTGGAAAGGGCCTTTCTGTTTTATCCAAAGTGCAGATACACAGTTTGGCTTGATCGATTCCTGGAATGGAGTGCCCGAAGATGATCAAAAGTGGGACAAAGAAATTGTATTGACTCGCAAAGCCATAGCGGCTGCAAATCGCCTTTCTCCAAAGCCAAGGTTTTTTGTGGTTTGTGGTGACCTGGTGAATGCTTTTCCATGGCAAAAGTACAACGACCCACAGGTGACAGATTTCAAGGAAATCTTCAAAGAGTTAGATCCTTCAATTCCACTTGTATGTGTGTGTGGGAACCACGATGTTGGCGATGTTCCAACTCGCGAATCCGTTCGTAAATACAGGAGTAACTTTGGCGACGACTATTTCTCCTTCTGGGTTGGAGGTAGGTGTTGCTTAAATTGTAAGAGTTACTAACTATATTTAAGAAGCATTCGATCTAATCGACAGTTATTTTCTTTGTTTGTGCAATCATATTGAAGTTGAGTTGTTCAAGTTCTCCAGAAGAAGTACTCGACCGCCATGAGTCAAAATTATAATTAATACTGGCTTGATGGCAAGTTTGAAGTTACATTAGGTAGCTGGTGGACGCAACTTTTTTACAAGTTGAAAATTCTGTAGTAATCGACTTTGCCTTACAATTTGCTTTTTCAAAAGGCTGATTTGTAATATAAACCCAAATTGCTCGTAATTTATTGTAGCTAGCCTGCACTTTTTGGATTTTTCTTCGTTTTTCACTTTTTGTTTTGCCAGTATTTTTCAAAACAGCTGCCAGCCGGCTAGCGGCTCGGGAAGAAAAGTTGATCGCCAGTATAAATACTAGAATATTACGAATCATCTGTACAGGAAAACTTTGGATCCAGGTTAAATAACCTAGCTGGTGTAAATTATATATACGCATTACCAGAAATGTCCAGTTGTTGGTCAAGTTGTTCAGATATTTTTTTAGTATATTTTAGAGGATAAACTATTAGGTTGAACGTAATAACCGATTGATTTATTTGTAATAAATTTTTTAATTTCAATTTCAAAAAATACGAACGTGCATGCAAATTCCCATATTCTATTTCTATCATGCTGTGTCCAAACAAACTTATGTTTACGTGTAAGTGATATTCCAGATATCCAAGCACAAGAGATCAGAATTGAGCACAAACTTTAGTCATCTTTTTTTAATAAAATAAAGCCTAGTTTATCACTTTATGCATCACATTTACTTCAGATGAATTTCATTATTTTGTAATGGATTCATTGATTAGTTCCGTTTCTCCGATTTATATGATAAATTTTATTCAGAAGAATTTAAATTCAGTTGTGTTAACATACATGTAGGTGTTCTGTTAGAAAATATTTCATTGACAAAACTGTTATTAAACTTAAAGAAATATGATTATTAAACTTTTCACAGAATCCAAAATGACACGCTTAAAATTTGTGAAAATTTAAATTTATGATGTCATCTCTGCAACAACTACATATTACAACAATATACATTTTATATTTTACAGGATATTTTATTGCTATTAAAGACTGCTTGAAACTGTTTACAAGAGTCTTGGTTTGGATACCCTAGGCCTGTGCGCAGAGATCTCTGATATCTCCACGAAAAACGAGGAGAAAAAGAGACCTCTGCAAACAGCCACTTGATTCTCTGTTGAGCATACACAACCGGTTCCAAGACATCATGTTCACGCGAGGTCTCAAATATTGATCGCTGTCAGCAGACACATGCACTTTTTTATTTCACTTCTGTCGCATGACAACTTATAGTAGCACTGCAGACTCGTAAAAGAACAGCAGTTATTATAATAGCATGGCTACAAAGCAGTCAAACCAGTTTCAAACCTGACTGGTACATCCAAGTTTCTGGACGATGGCGGCTTCAAACAATTGAGCAGCTATTTGCAGAGGTCAGTGTTACATGACATTGTACATGTACCTTCCCTCTACATAGATGTTAACCCTCATATTCATAGGCATCTAAATTACCCCTCCCCAAAGGTTCTATCACCCACTCTGGAGGCATAATAGGGGAAATAAGGCAAGCCATTAATAAGTAAATAAATAATATCCCATAATAAATTATGAAGGGCTTTTTTATGGAATCCAGTAGTTAATTAAACATATAATAAATCTTTATATTTGCCATTACAGGAGTGTATTTTATTGTCATAAACACTCAGTATTACAAAGACGACAGCAATGTAAAGGACATCAAATGTGAACAGGACAAGTGGATTGACAGTGAGTTGGAGTATGCCAAGACCTGTGACGCACAACATGTAGTTGTCTTTCAGCATATACCCTGGTTCTTTGGAAGCCTTGATGAGAAAAATGACTATTTTAACATTGACATTGATACGAGGAAAGTAATGGTGAAGAAGATAAAAGATGCCGGTATTAAGTACATCTTTGCTGGCCATTATCACAGAAATGCTGGTGGATTTGATGGTGACCTCGAAATGATTGTAACCAGTGCAGTTGGGCAACAGATCAACAATGACAAAGATTCCGGACTCCGGATTGTTTGTGTTGGAACTGACAGAATCACCCATGAATATTATGAGGTGGATCACATCCCAGCTACAATTGATCTGTGAAGGCTTTGCCCACTCTTTTATCATGAATATACATTTATGATAAACACACCATCTGAGCTGTATGTTGTCCACATTATCTGCATTCATTGCTCGATTAAAGTCTGGCACAGCCATATTGCAGTTGATATACAGGAAGTGTTGAATACAAGAGATGATACTGGCCACAGCTGTGGTTTGAGGAGTTTTTGATATAGTGTGTGTACCATAACTGAAAACCAGTGGAACATACAACTGAACCATGTAATTGGCTTTCAGCTATCATCTTTTAACCTGTTGTCAGCTGTCTCCTTGGCATGTTAACTTTGTACAACCATGTACAAAACTGTCACACTGAACTATCAAAGTTCTAATATGCACATCAATGATGTTCCTCCTACAAGAAAATAAACATTGTGCAGCCACCTGATCAGGGGCAGGCTTCGATATTACAAAGTTACATCATTCTATCCCATATGAGGAGCCTTCGGTTGATTGGGTAAGTGTGTGCACATTGTACACCAAATTGGCAAAACTGAATGCACTCCTAATATAAATTAATAAAATTTTTATGTTGTGTAAAGTATATACATGTATATTAATCATTATGGTAATAATAATACTGACTTTAATAAAGATCCTATAGTTTAATTTGCTGAATGTATATTAGCCAAATAAACCCAACTTGTTGGACTTTAAATGTTAACGTAGTTGAATTCTGTAGAACATGAACTGAATTATGATATTACATGCTCAAAACAATATTGCATGTATGGAGACAGTGAACAAGTAATTTCTATTCTCAAAAGTTAAGACTGAATGCTGCTTGTCTGAACATAATGCAAGTTTTAACTACATCATAGTCTTGAGCTTGTGAACATACTACTGTCAATTAGAGCATTAGCCATAAATATGCTACTCTGACAATCATTATGTGCACAAGAGACATCCGGATTGTTGATTCAACATGTACGTGTAGTGTAGGTACTAGGTATGGGTGGTAGTCATTGTGTTTGTATAATAATTACATTTATTATATGGATGTGAATATTTTACTAAGAACTAAACCACTTGTAGAATCCATATTTCACAGGCATGAAGATATGGAAAAGATGCCACTCTGATCCCGGATGTACACTGAGCACAAAATTTTGAGAGTTCCTCTGAAGTTTTTTGATAAATTTCCAAATATTTCTGATAACACCTTTGAGACTTAAGCAGCATAATTTCACACTTGGTGCCCTGGCACAGTTCATGGGCACGGTGCCTGTCAGACACCAATGTGAACACAGCTTTTTGTAAGTGCCCGAGCAAATATTTGAGCATAGTGCCCAGACAAGGGTACAAGTTCTAGACCTTGTACTCGGGCACCAGATTGGGCACAGGCACCAGTCAGCACACAACTATTGCAAGTGCCCAGGTACTCTATCTACAAACCTCTGGTTTGATATTTGTGTGATACTTTTGTTCATTTTCATTTATTTTTCATTTTGCCCCCTTTGGGCACTGGTCAGTAGTCAACAACCTACAGTTTCATACCGGTGCCTGAGTACAGTACCCTGGCACCAAGTGTGAACACAGTCTTGTAAAGATTTCCAAGCACTTCTGAAGATTTCACAAATTGTCCCGAAGATTTTACGAAATTTTTTTGACAATTTCAAAATATTTTCCAAACATTTTTGAGTATTTCCAAAAATTTTCAAAAAATTAGTGAAGTTTTTTCTGAACACAGTTACAATATTATAATTTATTATGTGCACTGTACATTCATTTATACACCATCAACAACTTAATCATACATAGGCATTAATTATAATTATGTATATCAATGCCTTCTTTTGAGATTTAACTATTTCAGTTC
>JANVCK010081664.1:0-12120 GCA_026546655.1 Epizoanthus illoricatus | reverse complement strand
CTTAGTGTTGACTTCCTTTGTCTGGGTAGTTTTTATTGCATAAAATACAGTACAATTTGAGCAATAAACTTTCAAAATTAACACTGTTAAGGCAGTGCAAGTACCTTACGATGAATATAACAAACTATATGCGTTCATTAGCTAAAATTTTATACATGGTTAAAATGCGTATATATTCATTATAGAGTTCTGACAGACCAATTTTCGAATTTTTATATTCAACTTCCAATAACTTACTGAAGAAGGTTACAGTTTTTAATTTTAGTCCGTGTCAATAATGTTTATCTTTTAACCATATTATTTCTATTGTTAAGCACTCCTCGTTCTCTCTCGTGACACCTTGTCTAATTCCACATGAACAGTCTCGGGCTGCATATATATTTACTGCTGTTTTCAGATAATCATCAATACTCGCTCACCGCAACTCTTTTCATCGGAACCATCCCCACAGTCATCAAATCCGTCACATTTCCAGCTAGCGGGCTTACATTGGCCATTACTGCACGTAAACTGGGTACTGGAGCAAGTAACAGCCCCACAGTTGGCTTCATCCGACTGGTCGCCTTTGAGACAATCATGGTCTCCATCGCACCTCCACGAAGCCGGAATGCACTTTCTGCTAATATTACATCGAAACTGGCTTGGGGCACATGTCACAGTTGCTGCCAAAGGTTAAAAATGCTGTATCTTTAACATAGTCAAAATAAAGACTAGCCAAGAAACCAAGCATCTTCAGTTAAGGGTGCAGTCATTTGGGAAAAATATTCCAGTTTATAGAATGAATTTTAAAAAACACACTAGCAAAGATGGAATGCATTCCAAGCATTCCAGTACAAGAGAGCTCCCAAATGAATGTCTACACTTATTATTCCAGTTGTACTTATTCTAGTATAGTCCAAACTGAAAGCATTCATGATTACTCTTCACTGCTAGCATTTACAAGAAAGACTGTAGCTCTATCCCAGCAATCGCGACTGCTGTGATCTCTATGATTGGCGCCATCATGACAGATAGTGTTGTCACACAATCGTTAAACTCACTGTACACTTTTGTCAGTGATCTGGGCCAAGTTAGTGATCACAAAACTTTCCTTCAAGATAACTTATAACCTCTCGGAGCCTCCATCATGCAATTAAAATATTTGAGGTAACCCCAACCCCTTCTCTTGCCATTATTTTTTACTAGTACTTGCATTAAAGTAGTCAAGGTTGGTACAGTTAAACTAGTATACTGTTTTAAATTTTTCTCACCAAAATGACGAAAGTACTCTATAACTAGTTGGAAAGTCATGGCAGTTCAGAAATGGACAAAGGCAGCACAGACACGATCATTCCAATCAGGAGTTGATCCTTCAAAAAAATCGATACAGGGATTGCTGTAGAGGAGAATGATGGACCCAGGCCCCTTGGGTGTTCCAAAAACTTAGTAAGCACCAAAAGCGTGAGTTTGTAGGGGGATCCGGGGGCATGCCCCCTCAGAGAAATTACCACTAGACAACACCTGCCAAACTCTTATTGAAGCCAAAGTTATTCCACGAATTACAATGCTCCTTAAATGTAGACTTACCACAAGCCCCATTAATTTCATCTGAGTTGTCCATGCAGTCATCCTCGCCATCACATCGCCAGCTCATGGGAATACAATGGCCACTCGTACAAGTAAACCTTCCCTTGGGGCATACTGCAGGATATCCTGTTGTCGTGTTATCTGAGAACAAAAATATCCTACTTTAGATTTTATGTTTTACTTGTCAAATACAAAGGCTTGGGGGAATAATTCATATTTTCCTTTGCCTTTTAGGAACTCAGCAGGCCCAGTGAGAAATGAAGCACATGTCGAAACTTGGCTACTTGTTGCTTCAAAAGATGACTCATTAACTGAAACGCAGGTACAACGTAGTAAACTCGAGGAGCAATACAATAAAATAGATAAACCAAAGTGGACAGCACTAAAAAGCACTGCTTTATCAGCACTTATTACGAGTCTGTTTAGCCCAACCAATCAGTTTTCAAATGGAACACAACGACTATCAGAACTGGTTCTGACTGCACTGGCCCTGCTAATGGATTAGAGTCGCTCAGGTCTTCCTCCCGGACAGACCTGGAATTTGGTGACTTTTTTGTGGAAAATAATGCTTGACCAGAACCAGTTCTCTCGGGCCGGCTCAAAAGGAACATTACGACCAAAACTGAGGTACAATTTCCGAGGTACTCAGAGTCATATTCAAGGGCAGTAAGGGGTGGTACTCATAAGAGCATTTGTCTGCATTCCATACCTCTAGGATTGATCATTGTCACGGTGCTTAACATACCTCCACATATCTTGCTACTGTTCTTGAGAAGCTCTCTGCCATCAGGGCATGCACAAACATATCCATCTGGCCTTAGAAGACATAAGTGGCTGCATCCACTGCTACCATTAGAACAAGGACTCTCACCTGTATAAATGTCCACACATGCACATATCATCTGCCATTCTAGCATACCAGTAACTAAAGGGTTGTATCCCATGCCATAGAAGGTACAGCCAATCAGAAGGCTCGAAAGCCGTTGTATATTTTGTTGGTACAAGTATTTCAACAGATAGTACTCCACGGCTTTTGTTGCATCTTTTCGAAGACTGTCCGAACACCTCCTAACCCCTCCAAACACTTTCTAAACCCTTCCAAAAATTTCCTAACTTCCCGAAAACTTCTGAATACTTCCGAAGATTTTCCAACAATTCCCGAAGATATTACAAAAAATATTTTCCAAAGTCTTTTGTATACCTTCCAAAGATTTCCGATAATTTTACCAATCATGGGCAAACAGCTAGTAATGCTTTCTTGTGGTATACAGTTGATCCAAGGCAAGTGTGTATACGAAGAAAATACAAGTGACAAGTGGGATATTCGATCCACGGTATATCACGAGAAAGCATTGCCTAACTAGTATATATGAATATTAGTTGGTTTACGCACAGGTTCCCAAATCCTGTGGATTGCGGTCCTCCTTCAACTTAATAATACACTGGCCAGATTGCTAAAATATGCCGAAGTAATGCACCATCTAAAACGCTCTAGTATTCTATGGTTTGCACATTTCTGCAATGCAAAATCAGACAATGTGCAAACGTTGTTCAGGCCTTGTGGTTGATAACAACATTGCTTAGTTCTCCAACTCGCAGGCAGTGAATTTCTTTCTATTTTCTAAATTGCATTCAAACTTTCAATATTGTAGATGAATCTTATGTAACTTCTCAGGTCGCAGAAGTTAGGTGAACGCCGGACCAATTTACATTTGAAGAATTTAACATCCAGAAAATGAAATTTAACCCATCTTTATGTAAGACCTTTTCATATGAACCAAGTAGAACTAATTTTAGTAAAAATTAATACGTTAATCTACACTTCGCTCAAAGTCAAACGAAAAGAGCATCGCACAAGTGCTATACTTCGCAGCAAATCAGAAGAGATATTCTAAGGTTTCTGAAGTATGTAAAGAGAAGAACAGTTACGGCTACTTATACGTCCATCCTATTTCTTACTGAAAGTGTATTTGTAGCTAAGTTTCTATGTAGAAATTGGTATTTAAAACTTTGTAGCTTTATCTGTCTTGTGTAGGACAACAGCCTTCAGCAAAAGATAAACAAGATGGAAATGAGAGTACAGTTGTCCATGTGTCCTGGACTTTGATAGATTTTGAGTACATTAACGTATCTCTTTTGTTCCAAGATTGCGTTCCTATCTAAAGCCACTTCTCAATAAATGCATCAAAATACAATAAAATAAACGTTGACAACGATCCTTTAACTGAGCCTCTGCGAACAGTGCATGAGTTTCAAATCCAGCCATGTATGCACACAGGTTATACCTTTGATTATACACACATCCATATAATGATGATTTCAGTGTTTCAATTCATAAACAATATTAGTCGCACCTTCGATTATATGTTTAAACAGATCATTACTTCTTAATTTCTACAGTCTTAAAGTAGATTACAGAAGAGTGGAGTGGAGTGGAGTGGTGTGGTGTGGTGTGGTGTGGAGTGGAGTGGAGTGGAGTGGAAGCACCTCAAATAAGTAACAATTTCGCACTATATCCATAGTCTTACTCACCTCCTTGTCTTTCTGGTGCAAAAACACGAATTTCCATTAGTCCATCAAGATTTGACCGTAACACAGTTATGGCTGACAGATTAGTCGTGTTAGCACGTTTCAGGTTCTTGCTCACCCAATCTGTCCAGTAAATAAAACCACCGTATATATCCAGCCCGAATGGATGACGCTGACCCCTTAAAATGACTTTTCTCATCTTGCCATTAAGATCGGACCTCTCAATTCTGTCTGACTTTGCATCTGTCCAGTAGAGGTTTCCTTGCCGATAATCGATCGCAAGTCCATTTGGCCAACCTAATCCTTCACCAACTATGATTTCTTTTCTGTCTGTTCCGTCCATATTTGCTTTCTCAATCTTGGCAGGTGAGCCCCAATCTGACCAGTACATTATTCTGTTATACACAATAAAACAACTATAAACAACACCAGAAAGAGCAGAAAGCCATATTGCAACTACTGAACATTCTGGCCAATTTAATGACCGAACTATTAACTTGTACTATTTTATATAATATCTATATATTTGGGTATTTTATCTATATACATTATATCGACTATATTTTTAATTGCTAGCGCTTTAGAATATTTATAGTTTTAGCGCTATATAAATTTATTATATTATTATTATATTATGTTTGTCTGTCTGTCTGCCTTTCTTTCTTTCTTTCCAATTTTCTTTCTTTGTATTTCTTTCTATTCTTATTTGTTTGCCTTCTTGCCTGCATGTCCATCTGTCTGTGTGCTTCCCTCTCCACCCTTTCTCCTTCTGTGATCTTAATAAAGTCAAATGTAACTATTCACGGTTATTCATGGTTAGCGAGATCATAGTTTATCTGAATGGTATACCCTTATAAATAGTACAAGAATAGCTGATTTTCAAATGAACTGACTGGCAACCTATTTAACCTTACCCATTCTTGGGATGCAGTGCAATGGCTCGAGGATTTCCCAGTTTTACCTTGAAAAACGTTCTTCTAAAAGATCCATTTAGCTTGGCGACTGAGATTTCACGTGTTCCTGCATCTGTCCAGTACATATTCCTCCCAAGCCAATCAACGGCAATCCCATCTACATTTTTTATATTTTCTTTCACCAACACTTCCAAATTATTCCCAGAAAAATCAATCCTGCTTATATTATCTCTTGTAACATCTGATAAATATATCCTGCCCTCCTTTTGGTCATAATCGAGACCAACAGCATTACCCAGACCAAGAATGGGTGTGATTGCGTCATTCTTCACTGTTGAGTCTAATGGGATTCCACGGATTTCAGTTTGTCGTGCAAATAGTAAGAATGTCTTCACAGGGCTGCAGGTTTTGTTATTGTCATCAAGTTTGTAGCCATATTCACATGCACAAGTACAGGTTTGTTTGGGGGCAATTAAACAAAGGTGGTTACACCCACAGCTATTATTAACACAAGGATTCCATTGGAATGGCTGCCTGGAGATGTGATACACATGTAAATCCATGGGCTGAAGGATTTTGGCTTTAATAATGCTACTTCCATTTCCTGACCGCTTGTTTACTCTAACAATTGCATCCCTACTCCAATCAGAGAAGTATAAGTTATCTCTAAACATTGTAATCGCAAATGGATGAGACACGTGTGGCCTTAAAACTATCTTGCGAACTTGAGTTCCATCATAAGTGGCTGAACCAACGTAATCCATGTGGGCATCCGCCCAATAAACTGTTCTCGTCGGATAGTCCAAGGTGATAGCATTTGGCCAATAGATCTCTTTTCTTAGAAGTACAATTCTGTGGGTGCCATCCATGAATGACCTCTCAATCTTGTGCAAGCCCCAATCAGTCCAAAACAAATATCTAGAAGGAAAAGCATTTTTATTATATCAGTAAAAGAGGAATCTAGGCCAACCAATGCATACTTCACTGGCTTGTTTCTCTGAATACATGTTTACATGATGCGAAGGTGATCTCAATACTATGGTCAACCTATCTTTGGGTATTGGATTCGGCTTCCATTTACATTTACATGTATATGTACAGATTTAAATCCATTGCAGGCGATAGCTGTAGAAGGATCAACCTACAGCATAATGGCTTACCTTCAATAAATTCTTGAACTGACACATACATAGCTTTCAATTCTAGGACCCGGGAATAATTTCAACTAAAATAGTCACTGAGCATCATTCTCTGGAACCTCCACCTCATATGCATTGCTGTGGTCTGCTACAAAACTACAGCTCTCATAAACCATAAGCATAAACATAAAGTCGCCTCTGCAGCTTAGTAATACAAAGCTATACCATATTGACTCCTAACAGGACTAAACAGTTGTGCATGACTGTCCTTTTCACTGCTCAGTTGATGAAGCTGGTTGTGCGCATGTGTACAAGTTCTGACCCAGAGATGAAATTGTGTTTTGTGGCCTTGCATATCATTTGAGGCTGTTGAAAGTATTATAAAGCCAAACTACATTCTCCGCTCGGCTCTAACACGCATGTAATAACAATTTACGTACCCTTCTCTAGGGTCAACTGCAATGCCCCTAGGGTTCGACAAGCCTAATGAAATAAGAGCAGTTCTGTGTGTTCCATTCAGCGTGCACACATCTATTCTGTTTGCTGCACTCTCCACAATATATAGGTTCTGTCCAATCCAGTCAACTGCAAGACCATCTGGAACTGCTAAGCCAGTCACAATAATGGGCTCGGCCTAAATAGAATATGATGCCAATTATTAACTTAGTTATTAACCCACCAAACACTTGAAAGTTACCACACTATGTGAAATGTGTAGTAAGAAACGTCTGCTCCAATCAAGTATTTAACAATAACAATAACGACAATTACAACAACAACGACAATGACAACGACAACAGCAACAACAACAACAACAACGGCAACAGCAACCGCAATGGCAACGATAATAACAATAACAATAACAATAACAACAACAATAACAACAACAACAACAACAACAACAACAACAACAATAACAATAACAATAACAATAACAATAACAATAATACTAATATAATAAACTAAAGTTATAGAGCGCACTTCTCCAAAATGTCCAAGGCGCTTTACAACTGCAATTTATATTATTCAAATCATCTACTATAATTTATAAAACAAACAATTATTGTTAATAAAAACGTTAAATCTAGATAAGTTTTAGTTGGTTCCACAGTTTTGGGGCAATAATATCAAAGGCCCTATCTCTGTAGGTCTTCATACTGGAGTGTGACACAAATAGGAATTCCTTTGCGATGGAACGAAGACATCAAGTCAAATTACAAAGGTTTGAACAAGCCAGAGTGTTTTATCAAAGCCAGCACTTAACTCCAGTTTCTGTAGCATGAAGCGACTACTTCCCCCAAATGGAATAATAATTCATCACAAGGTTACCCCCGGCCAAGCATTTTGTAAGGTGTTTCCTCCAGTTGGGTAGAGAGAGGCACTGCGAGAGTAAACGTCTATTCCAAGGACATTATAAAGTACAGTAGCAGTAGCTAGGTTCTAACCGTCGACCTAACCACTGTACTAGGCCACCAAGTCTTCCACGCGAAATGAATTTCCAATGAATATCACTCCTAGTTTGAAGTGCATTTGATTTCTTAATGTATATATTCATACCTCGTATATGGTGAATATTTTATTATTTCTTTATATTACCAAAATTAATCCTGCCGCAAAAATCACAGCACAGCAAAGAGATTACATAAATCTTTAGGTAGCCCCTCACACACAAACATACAAAGGACAAGCGTGGAGAAGCAACATTATCAGGAATAATTTGCAATTTCCCTCTCTAAAGTTTACAAGTGTTACTGAAATAGCACACATACATACTTACTTTCCACCTAGAGAGTGTGTCATTGCCATTCGGGTAATAACGTGCTTTATAGATTGCATTATCGGTAACATCAGTCCAGTAAATGGTGTTCTCTTTTGCATTAAAATCAACAGCAATGACTCGTGAAATTCCCTTTAGAATAATGTCATAGGAACTGCCATCCATACTGATTCGTGCGATGTGTTTTCTATTGGCTAAGATGATCCACGGCTTTACACCCACTGTTTGAAGAAAAACATCGTAATTAACAGAATCTGAAAAACACATCGTGTGTATATCAGTAAAAACGAAGATTATATAAAATATACACGACTCTCGGTCATAAAATGTGGCAAATGTAAAATATGCTCTGACAGACAACAGAAGAGAATCTCGCAAATCGTTAATGCAAGACCTCATCCGAAATTCTAGTCCTAAATCCGTTCTAAAACTAACTTAACAATCTGCATATTGGGTTTGCAGTGGGCAGAAGCAATGAGTCTTCTGGAAACAGAACAAGCCACGGTAATCTTTGCATATAGTGAGAGGAAATCAGTAATTAGAAAAAGGTACTGCAGTGAATTATCAAAGTCAGCAATCAACTTGAAATGAAAGGAAACGTTTAGGTTTTGCAATCTCAGTACCTTTAAGACAAAAAAAATGACAGGAGACGGTAACAGGATACATACGCCCCAATTGATGACGGCATGGAAAACGTTTTGCATGGTTCTTATTTACTCTATCATATCGTATCACAAAACGTTCTGGCGTACAAGCTTACTCATTCATTTTGTTATTTGTGACAAAGGAAATCCTTATCAACCCAGGTGTGCATTAGAGCACATGTCTCACGATATGAGCTGGGGGCTTAGAGCTGTACTAAAACATCAACCAATCAGTGAGCATATAGGATTGGCTGAGTTCACATGGAGCAGTGAAACCAGACACCGGAATGGTGGTTATAAATAGATCCTAAGCCATCTCATCTTTTTATCGTGAGAAGAGTACTTAAAGACTGCACTCTACATGTAATGCAACATATGCCAAGAATATTGTTTGAAAAGCTTCATTCTGTAGACGGTAAATGTGCCAATTGTTTGTTGTAAATCAGTCACAATTTGTCAAAAGACCTCAGATAGGGTAAGGCAAATGGCCAAAATTTAAAATAATTACAACTTCGAATATTTCCATCTGCCATTGTAACATCCCCAACAACAATAGGAGTGAACTTCCATTCGCAACTTACCAATCGGTTTACATGTACTGTTTCTTTCCAAAAGGTATCCTTCGTCACATTTACATTTATAAGAACCAGGGACGTTGATGCAGAAATGGTCACACTGATGGCTGCCTTGTGAACATTCATCTATGTCTGCAAAACACAAGACAGGTGTCATAAGCCAGGCACTGATATACTAAGTATACACAGAATATGGTTAATATCTTCTGAACTGATGATATTATGCTAGTTTTCTGTAGAGTTAAGGTGGCTCGATAGGGTTTTTTGACCGCACGAAACATGTGCACTAAAATGGCAGCGTTCATGGGTTCGAATCCCGGCCACCACAGACTTCTGTGCCAAACGTTTTTCCTCTTCTTTCGCACTAAAAGTTGTATTTTCTTCTCCCAAACCAACATTTGACTCATTATTTTTTATTCTTGTTTCTCTTACATGTAGAACATTTGTGTTTTTGCTCTCTAGCACCTTGAAGTGTTAAAAATTGAAGAAAGAATATAAAAAATATCTCAAGAAAGTGCTCTTCCAAAAGCTTTCGATCGTCAACAAGTCACCAATGCATATTTCTAATGAGTTTTGAGCCTTTTATCCCGTTATAAATGTTACATTTAAGTACTGTTTTCATGCCTGTACTCTTCTTCTACAAGTCCTTGTTTAGACTAGATATTCTTTACTGTCCTGAACCCACAAAATCAACACTACCAAAAACTAACTCGTTCGCCATTTTATTTCTGAAAATCGCGGGTGCTGAAAGTTGATCGATATTCGTGTGTCTGTGGGTGAGTTAAATTTAACCCACAAATTAGCCCTGGGTTAGTGGTAATTGACCTTCGAGCAACCGAATCTATAAACCCCGTGTTAAATTTAGCTGTGGATTTATAGAGAAGATAACCCTAGGTTAAATTTAATCCACTTTGGTACAGCCGGAACCACTCGTGTTTGAAAGATCAACGCATGCGCACTTCTTGATCTTGTAAAATCTGCATTTTGATTACGTAATACCTTCCCAAAATTACAGAATTCACGACAGGTTTTCTTGCGTTTCCTTCGGTGAAATAATTTCAAATTTGCCTGAGAGATAAACACCACCTTCTTTTTTCTAATACTTGTTTTCAAATTATAAAATAAAAGCTGTAATTTTTGTAATTTTCAAAAAACACATATTGCGATATAGCGGTGAACCCAACTTCGTAACTCCCAACTTTTTTTCATAAGAATCATTGTCATGGTAGGTTATAACTTTGTGGAAAGTTACAATTACTTTCACCGACGAAATTTGGTGAAAATCTTAAATTACGCCAAACGAAAAAAAATTGGCTGTTTTCACATTCATCCTATTCTACAATACTAACTCTAAAGTTAAGAAAAAAGGTGCTTTTGGCCTTTTAATAGCGTATACTGGCGCGCGCCAATGAAAAATGAAAACCCTATTGAGCCACCTTAAAACAGCTCTTGTCCACAACTCGATGTCATGCTAAGGCATGACGGTCATAATGAATAAACTTCCCTCTATATGTAGCCATCTTGGATTTCATGCACCCTCCAGCCCAAATAGGTAAAATGTGGAGACTCTTTCAATTTATCCGGGAACATTTTGGTGTGCCCACTGAGTTTCGTTAATTAACTCGTTGCCATGGCAACCAAATATTAAGAGACTGGTCTAAAACTTTTTTTATTTGGTAGTGTCTATTGTTTATATAAAATATGCATATTATCATGTGCAAATAACTGCAATCTAAACAAATACAAACCCTATTTTAAGTTATTTATTTCTCTCAATGTTTTATTTGATTTATGAATTCGACGTTTTAAATGAATTTTATAAAATAAGAACATATTTAAAATTTTGGGCCAAAACAGGTTCTTAGGTAAAGGGGTCTAAATGGAAATCTTAGCCTAACAGGTTCTTAAAATGAGGTCCTTATATGCGGATTTTTACTGTAGAGGCCCATATCAACCCTCTAATGATTCCACCTCAGCTTCCTTTCTTCTAGCTCACAGCATATACTACTCATATTGCTAATGTAGTGTTCTTTGAATTAAAAATATAAATACATTGGGCATACATTGTACGACAATGACATATTGCTATACACAACAAATTACTGACCTACATCTACCCACACAAATGTTCTGACCCCATGTTCTAAACAAATATAAGAGGCAGTTCAAGCAAGAAAAGTTTGACACAATGTCTTGTTAACAGGTAATTAAACTCACTTTTGTGCTCAAATCTCTTCTTATGCACTAAAAGTAACAAATTAAATCAAATAGGTCATAAATAGCGTCTCTCTCCAAATATAACCTGCAATTTCATAACATGCCAGTGAGTTGTGCCTCCAGCTGCACCTCAGAAGCAGAAAATACTGACAAAACATTTGAATGTTCCGATCCTGAAGAATCCTTCGACAATCTTGATAATCATCAGTTTTCTCTTCACATTCATTCACAGCTGAGAAGTTATAATGAAGTTTTACCTGCACATGTAACTTGGTCCTGTGCTAGTTCATAGCCTTGCTGACAATAACATTCAGCTCCTTTGGGTGTCTGCCTGCACTTATAGGTGCAATTCTTTTTCTTGCATGCCCGGTCCACTTATCAACAAGAAATAAACATACATGGTATGTGTTACTTTCCTATTAATGATACATTGTATGTGTTACCTTCCTATTAATCTCCAATGTAAATAGCGCTTGAGAATATTTATATGCAGCACCAGGGCAGCAAAGTATCAAAACCAGAATTTTGGATTTTTCTGCCTTTTGAATTCCGGAAGTAAAATCGCTATCACGCGTACAAAAAAGGCATAAAATCCACGCGCTTTTTGTGCTTCAATGCATAAAATCCACGCGTTTTATGAGCCCACCTGTCAACAATTTTCCCTACTGCAAATACGACGATTGACTGATGTTCTCAGTGCTATTTTTACAGAAACTTTTAGTTAATCTCAAGTCTCAAAATATGAGGGAAAATTCTGTC
>JANVCK010081553.1:0-12120 GCA_026546655.1 Epizoanthus illoricatus | reverse complement strand
TGCACACATTTTAGGTATTCCTACTGATGATCAGTTACTGATTTGTGTTTTATTTCAGCAACATGTAGTTGTCTGTTAAATTGTAATTATATAAAGCCTGCTTCGCACTAGCGACGTAAGCGCAAGCACAATCGCAATCGCAACACAAAAAAATCTCGTGTGAAGCGAGGAAGCTCAGGCGCAAGAAAAAGGAAAAAGGAAAATTTTGTTTTCCTTGTGCTTGTCTTGGGCTGGCGCTTGCGATTGCGTCAGAAATGTTTCTAGCGTGAATTGCGGCGACGCTATCGTAATCGTAAACGCAAGGCAAGCAGTGTACGGCGCATGCGTACCACCTTGCTTGCGTCGCTTGCGTTTGTGCTTACGCTTGCGATTGTGATTACGTCGCTAGCGTGAAGCAGGCTTAAGTGTTCATTTGTACAAAAACGCAAAGTCCAAAGCGTGATAACAAATCTGTGGGAAGTACCAGTTTCGTATTTGTTGAAATGCTCTTCATCAGTGGCAGAAACGTAGTAACGTACAATACAAAACCCCGCTTCTGCTGTATATATAGCAAAGGATGTCGCAAAGGGCAATATATACAGCTCCCATTATCCTTTTGGGCCGATATCATGCCTTGCATATTGCGTTTTGCATATTTTCAGAAGTGAATTTTTAATTAAATAGTTACATACCATAAAATAATCCCAGGGCTTAATGCTGGTTCAAAAAGATTTTTCAGCAAATTTGATAAGGATATTGTATGGACTTTTACGCCGATGGGCTTATTTTCTTGGGGGGGGGGGCTTATTTTCGGAATTTTACGGTATATGGAGTAATTTGTCTGGTTTGTGCATGTGCGTGAGTGTGCTGGTATGCGTGTGTATGCATTAATTACAAAGAACCACGTGTTTCCTCTATTAAGCCCCCAGCCTCTATTTAGCCCCCGTTTTTAATAAGCCCCCAGTCTGAGGCACCAAAAATTAAATAAGCCTCCAGCCTCTATTAAGTCCCACCTCCTAAAGGGGTATTTTTTCTTCATTAAAAAGCAGACATGTTTCAATGTAAAAATACCAATGCGGTGGATGCATTGTATAACTGTTGTGTTTCGTTTACGACCATATAAACATTATTATATACACTAGCCGCTATATTTGATTGAAATTGCTGAACTTTTTCTCTTGGCAGGCAGTTGAAAGACATTGTCTACTGTCAAAATTAGGAATAAAAATAGTTATGGATTTCTAAATAACACGAAAATTTATTAAGCCCACAGCCTCTAACAAGATCCCCCTTCTAATAAGCCCCCAGTCCAGAAGCAATAAAAACAAAAAAGCCCCCAGGGGGCTTAATAGAGGAAATACGGTATGTGTATGTGTAGCTTTATGCGCATGTGTGCGTGTGTGTATATGTGTGTGTTCACCTCCACGTACGTGCATGCAAGCATGTTTGTATATATCAGAGAGTGTGTGTGCGTACATACATGTGTGTAGTTTGGGAGTGCACGTGTCTAGGCGTCAGACGCTAGCGTGTAGGGGCCTGTGAGTGGGTTCAAATTTGTTGATCGATCTCTGCCTTTGTGTTAACAGAATAAGTGTTCTAGCTCCCCATGCACCGAGAACGCGGCCTGCCTCCCTTTCCACCAAGGCGATGGCTACAAGTACATCTGTCCATCCGGGTACGAAGGGAAGAGTTGCGAGAAAGGTATCGTCACAGGTGACAGTCGAGTCATTTACGAGATATTTTCATTTACCACTTGAGGTCATATGTTTCGCAAACATGCTTTGCTTATAAAATGTGACCTTTTTATCACCATTGAAGCAGTACACTGTTAACATGTACACAGGACCTTTGATGTATACATTGGCGGAGGAAGTTTGCTGTTGTATTTGCTCGTGTCAATCTCGCATTCGCTTGTGATTACTTTCGTGCGTAACAGGAAGAAACGATTGTCACGTGATTGCCACCAGTTGCGCAAATACCGCTGGCTCATTTAACTGCAGTTAACGTTGTAATCCTGAGAGTCCTTTCATAGATAGATTTCAAATTTTAAACGGCATAAATATAGCCAGAAATTTATTTATTAAATTAAATTATTAAATTTAAAATTAATTTATTTAATTAAATTAATTGAGATTTATAAATGCCGATTTTTAATATTCAAATATAAAATTTCTTCACATAGGAAGAAGACATCGTAAAAATGATGAAAGTAAAGAAATCTACAAGTTATAGTAAATTGCCGAAACCACAATAACCTCGATCCCAGGGCTTTATAAGATTGCAAGGGAAGAGCTCTGGGATCGAGGTTGCATAATTATGACATGACAATCTTGATGCGTGAACCAGTCAAGTTATCATGATTCGTAATCCATTTCCATCGGTCCACCATGCTTAAAATCACTTGTTCTGCTTCAGTTTTGAGAATAATTGTACATTTTATAACGTTTGGCTATATTTCACAGAAATGAGGTCTGGTTTATATAAACCGTATGCATTATGACGTAGTACATTGTAATGTTGCAGTAGTCACGTAACAAAATAATTTGGTTGAGGGAAAAAGGTTGAAGTTGAGTTCAATCCTGGCCGCTTGCGCGCTTCGTATCGCGTAATGTCCTTGGGCAAGACATTTACTCTCACAATGCCTCTCTTCACCCAGGTGTATAAATGAGTACCTGGCAAACGGCTGGGATACCAACTTGACAAAATGCTGGGGGTAACCCTGCGATGGACTAGCATCCCATCCAGGGGGAGTATAATACTCGCAGTCGCTTCGTGCTACAGAAACTGAGTTAAGCGCCGACTCTGATAAGCCAATTTGGCTTCTTCAATCCTTGATTGAAGCACACTTATACGTCGTAATGTTTAAGGCCTATTCACCCAAACTACTTTGAATTCAAATGCCCTAAATCATGGCTCATTATAAGAATTACGCCGTTACATCCAACGTCAATCACACCAGTTTTATATAGTTATTTTGTATTTTCCAAACCAGGAAATAGTGCTTTTCGCTCACTGTGATTGGTTAATCAAACTAGGGTTGTCCAGTGCTATTCACCTCCGGTCACTCATGCATGACCGCATACAAGCGTGTGCTTAGTATGTGAAGCAAATTTTGCTTTTTTGAAGAAAATAGAGGTTTGATTTCAGTCTCTGTTCACTGGTTTGGCAAATACTAAAGCAATTATTCCCTTCAGTGTCGGTGCCTAGCGGAAAATATTCACCACTAGTCACCTCCACTTCAGGGAATAATTGTTCGATTGTTAAATAACATCGGAGAGCTGAGAGGTCTCATGGTCCTTCTCCAACCATTAATTTTCAGATTATAACGGCATGAAATTCTCGACGAAGGACAGAGATAATGACCTGAAATTGAAGGAAAACTGCGCCAGCAAATACCAAGCCGCCTGGTGGTACAGTTCCTGTCATAAGTCCAGCCTCAATGCCCCGTATTTGAAGGGTCAGCACAACTCCATCGGCAGTGGAATTATCTGGTTTACCTTCAAAGGATACCGATATTCCCTGAAGTTCAGGTTGGAAAGTTTGTTGCGTGTATTACCACTCGTTGAACAACTTGCAACGCAACAAATTTCCTTGTGCAACAAAAGAAAAATTTGTTGCGAAAAGTAGAAGTCGAATCTACTTTGTGCAACACAGGAATTTGTTGCGTTGCAAGTTGTTCATCGCGGTGGGAATACGCACAACAACACGTTCCAACCCGCAACGCTACATTGTTGCGCGGCAAGTTGGAGGAAAATTTTGCTCGTATTACCGCATCTTTACTTGCAAGTGCACGCCTGGGTAACTTGTGTCAGCTATTGAAAATATGCCTCTGACTTGACTGACTTGGAGGTTATTATTTTAAAATAATTGTCTCCAATTGAGGTAACGTTAGGAACGTCATATCCCACGTCCGGCTAGTAAAGTGCACAACATGTTTACGTTAGATAGCCAATCATTCTCTTATAACAGAAAAGAAATCGAACAAAATTAACCATTTCTCATTCACTGAAACGAAAACACACAGTCAGTCTACAACAAGTTAATGTGCGGTCTATCGCGTACATTACAAGGGCAAGGTACTTCGTACAAGGTGTTGTTATTTTACTATTAAGTGTTGAGGTCCATGGCGAGAGAATGCTGGTTTATGAGGAGTTCAGCGCCTCTGATTTGAAGACAGATGTCGTATTCTTGGGTATCATGCTCGCTTGCGTCACAGCCGGCATATTTATCTACAACAAGATTATAATCAAAAGGTCATCTCGGAACAGGCGCGTTTTCTGTTATCTACTGTGCATCAAGGTGATATCAGACGTTATATCCCTGCCCCCGCTACTGATTACACGGATTCTACGACAGTCACCACATAGCGAAGAAGATGAAGGAACTGACGCTTGCGAGTTTATAACATGGCTTAGTATTTCGACTTCAACCGTATCGACTCTGATGTATTCGATCATGAGTGTGTTTGATTTATTCCTGGACTGGAAAGAGAGAACGGCGCCTCATTGTGTGCTCAGCCCGTTTTCAATAACTGGAACTTGTGGAGTTAATACCGGAAGAACAATAATTTCCTCTACACGACAGTATCAGGGCAAACACCGCTTTCTTTATTCCCATAACACGTTCGTTTTGGGTCTGGACGTGCTTTGTCTGAGCCTGCTGTATGTAATGTCTGTGTGCAGGATCACTGAGGGAGTTAGCAGGGGTCTACAGAACAGGAATGGGATTTGCCGTTGCCTGACACATCTATCGTGGAAACAGATTATTCTTGTTGCTATGGTAACTGTTGTAGTTTGTGTTATTTTCTTCATTACATGGATTAGCTTACTTGATAGCAAGGTAACTATTAATCGCCTGGAAGCTTTAGAAGCTGTTCATTTCATTTGAGCCTCAGTTGCCATGGTATTTCATGAACAATACTTTTAGGTCTAAAAACTCTGTTTATCTATAGTTACCATGGTTACTGATATGTGTTGGAATTATTTTTCTCTCCATGAGTATCCCTCCTCTCCTAGCGCCCCCCCCCTCCCCTCCCGACCCCCCTTCCGTCTTTCAGGTCTTCCTGAACGGGGGGTGTCGTTGTAAAGTCTGACTTGGCCAACGCTACCAGAAGACACTTACAGCAGATACAACTTCCATTGTATATCAATGGTATGTTTTGTCAAGAACTTCAAGCACAGAAATATATTAGGTTTATCATTAATGTCTTTGAAGTTTACAGTAGGCAGAATTATTGCTTGTTGTCCAAAGATGTATGTTACCCCTAATTCCCTTGCCTTTGCTGAATCACTATATAGCTGTATTCCGTTTAGAAACCATGCATCAGCCATCCATGGGACAAAACAATACATTTCGGGTGATGCCGCTCCATATACCAAGGCCCCACTGACGCAATTACTCTACTCAAATGCCAAAACTAGTGAAAGACAGTAATTTGTGACTACGTTAACGTTCCTCGCTGTGTACTTGGTATATGCCGGGACCACGAGACCCAACATTTCCGTATTACTGCATCATAATGCCCATAAAAACAAAGTAATCACGTGATCGTGACTCTTTTGTTCCCTTTATTTAAAACTGCGTGAATATATACGCATTTATTTTACAAATCTATAAAGAAACCATGCAATTTCAAATGTTCAATTTCAAGAAACTTTAAAATTCGAACAAACAATATTTCTCACGAGCATAAAATTATCCATTGACAAGTTCATTTTGACTGGCTATGCACTGTTAATTATATATTACTTTCGATGTAAAACACATATTGTTAAAATATTTACATTTTTTTCCAAATGATTTTATTATACCTTAAGTAAGCTATAAAAACAGCCTGTAGTTACCGACTACTTGCTTGCACATGCCATCCTAGCGAAATATTTGTTTCACTTGGACCGGGACTGATTAATAGAATCACAAATCTTCACACGAGCATATCCATGACACAAGTGGACTAAAAACGACAGATGAAGGACTAGGTTCTACTATAGTAAGTAAATCAAGGATTGAAGAAGCCAAGTGGCTTACCAGAGCCAGTGATTAACTCTGGTTTGGCAGCATAAATCGACTGAGAGTATTGTTACTCACCCTGGATGGGGTGTTAGACCACCTCAAGGCTACCCCCACCCCCTGACTCCCCCCACAACATTTAATTAGGTTTTGCCTTCAACAATATGTCAGGTACCCATTTATACACCTGCATGGGTAGCGCGGAATGTAAGACTGCAGTCTCACAGACTCAAGAACTGACTTCTGGCTCGGTCGGAGAACTGGGACCCACTGGAGTACTGGAGCCCAGTGTAAGCTCTGTGCTTGAACATCCGTTCTCCTCCGACTGTCCCCTCTCCTCACGTGGCAATTGGGCCCGAATGGCCTTCAGTCGTGCCCGGGCTGGTTCTGTCTCAGTGTTGAAGCCAAACCTTTCCGCCATTTCCAGTGCTTTTTGGGCGAACTCCTCAGCCCGAGTGTAGCTCTTGTGTCTGCAATATGACATGCCAGCGGTTGAGAATATCACTTGACGTGATAGCCATTTTGCTGGTGTACCTTAAAGACCCATCCGCACCCAAAATGCTTTGCGAGTATAATCGAATTTCTTGGGGCCCAATAAATTGCTAAGCCGTTTCAAAATAGATTGCAATGTTATTCTGTTTTCTCACTGTAATAAATAAGAGCATAAACCTCACGTGGGTTGTGACAATAAAGACGCACTCTAATACTGATAAGATGTAAACAACAAACGCTCGCAAAGCATCTTGGTTGGAAATGGGCCTTTAACAACATACGTTTAGTTAGTTTCTTTTGTTGGGTACAGCAAAATGGCCGCCATGTTGTCGTTCGAAGCCTTGGGCGGATTATGTGCAGAGCTACTGAAATTTATGCGGGTGTTTCATTATTGGTGATTGACGCAATAGACGCCAATTATAGACGCATGTGTAAACTCACCTATAGAACTGATCAGCGCGGCCGAGGTAATACTGTATTTGTCCACCTTGGGCGATAGCGTTCCAATATTTCTCTTCCAAGATATCAAGACCTTCCTTAGCCTCCTGAATGTTGTTTGCGGTGACAGTACGCTGCCGGCCAGCGGTGGTGCGACAGTCCAGCAGAAGCATTGCTACCATAATGAAGGCAAAGTGATGTTTTTTCACGTACAGCGAGTCGTCATGCTGCTCCAGTGCAAGGCACACATCGATACATCTTTTGAGGCATTCTCTGGCTTGAAGTAGCTATTTAAAATTGACAATGATATGTCAAACACAGATAGTTACAAATGCAAATTGGAGTTGAAACAGCATGAAATTTCCTGATGACCCATAATTTTAAAACAAAGTGGGCTATCAAACATCTTCCGACATTCCAGAATTTATACCCAACGTTTTATATAAGAATGTTTTTGTATAACTGTATTTTCCAATCCTCCTTTCCCCTGGCCGCGCGACTTCTCGCTCTTCCCAATCTTCTTTCCCCCGGCCGCGGGACTTCTCGCTCTCCCCAATCTTCTTTCTCTGCCGCGCGACTTCTTGCGCTCCCCAATCTTCTTTCCCCCGGCCGCGCGACTTCCTGCTCTCCCCATTCTTATTTCCCCGAGTCGCGCGACTTCTCGCTCTCACAAATCTTCGTTTCCCTGGCTGTACGACTTCTCACTCATCATTCTCCCAATCGTTTTTTTTCCTAACCGCACGACTTCTCGCTCTCCCCAATTTCTTTCTCTCGGTCGCGCGACTTCCTGCTCTCCCCAATCTTCTTTCCCCCGGTCGCATGACTTTTTGCCCTGCCCAATGTTCTAAATTCGCGCATAACCCTGATGTTACAAGTTTATACCTCCCAGAAAGGTTCAGTTCAGGGGCCAAAATTTTATCCCATAGAAGTGTTCGCTTTACTAGAGAGACCTCTGGGGGCTCTCTTGAGTTCCATATTACGCTACCTGTGTCGTACTCCGATCTGGTTCACGAGCAATAAACTCCAGCATTACACTGCCTCGCTCATAGACCAGAAAGCTCTTATCCAGATTCATATCAGTACCATGGAGATTTTGCTCTGACAGTTCCACGCAGTCTTGAGCCGCCCCAAGTTTTTTCTGCCTCCGGTACACGCCAGCAAGATAATGGTAGGCTCGACCGGCCAGCAGTGAGGCATTAATGGCTGAGAATGGATTCTTCAAGGTTTGTAGGATCTAAAGAAGGAAAAGAAAAAGTTTGCTATATTGCATAAATGTCTAGCAGTCCTAACGTTTGAAAACATGCTCGAATTAAAATCAGAGTTAAGAGAATTGAGCAATCAGAAGAAGAGGCTATGACTAGGAAAATGATGCAGTGACATCATCTTCATCAGCATCATCATCATCAGCATCATCATCATCATCAATCATCTGTCATCAGTCCCAGGCATATGGGATATGGTATATGGAATAAAGGGATAATACTAAAAATAGTCTAAAATACTGATTTATATAGAAATATCAGGGTAAATAATTCTTCAAATAAAAAATGTCACTCAAACCAATACCACAAAGACCGACAGAATCTACCTGTAAAATGGGCTCTCTCGAATCCCTCTCCCTAAATTTCTTGTCCAATCCAGAAACGCAGTAGTTTTCTAAAGATCCACTTGGCTTTGAAGAATGTAATAAACACAAGCCGAACCAGCACTTCTTGAAGGACAAGATGAACATCAATATCATACATTTTCCACTCACCGGCCCCATTTGCATTATGGGAAAACCGATTTGTAAATCAAAAGGGAACTGCATCTTCAAACTTTTCCATATCAAATACATGTGTCCGACCAGATGCAATCCTTCATTAATATTCATTCAGTTATACTTTTAACTTTCGTTGAAAAACTTCCAAGTATAAGGTTGCAGCCTAGCTGGCTGACATGATCAATTTGCCTGTAGGCCCCATGCAAATTATGATTCAACTGTTGGCACTTTGATAAACATTTCCAAACAGAGTCTGTCAAATTTGCAGTGCCAGTAGCCAGGTTAGACGGGTTTAAACCTTCTCAGCCCTTTAGTATGATCTCAGCTGCCAGCAAATGGTCAAAGATAGTTTAAAGATAGGTCAATGTTTGTAGTAAACTGCAAATTTGCTTCGTGTGCCAAACCAAATGGAATATGAAAATGGCGGGCAAGGTTACCTGATCACCTGTTACCACACGTGATAGATACATGCCATGCCCAGTCTCGGTTTTATCTATAGAGAAATAGGACTTCTTATAGACCCACCCCCTCCCCGGAAAATTCAGAAATATATACACATATTTTATTTCTTTTCCAGACATTTTCTTCAGCGGAAGACCGCCTTAAATAGCGACCCCACGCAGTACCCTAAAGACCGTTTAAAACTATCGCCCAATCGGTAATCTTCAAAGTTAATTGTAACGTCTGGGATTGGTTGAAATCGCGTGGGTTGAAATCTCGGCGTTCACCATTCACCATTATCAATCATCAACAGGAACAACAACAATCACTGCCACTATCATCATCACCACCACCATCACCATCACCATCACCACCACCACCACCACCACCATCACCATCAGCGTGGTTGGCTCAGTCGGTAAGATCTCTGACTCCCAACCAGAAGATCCCGGGTTCAATCCCCGGCCTTGCCGAGGGTTGAACATTTGTGCGACCTTCTTTCGCCACACCGTCCATGGACAGGGACGTTAAGCCGTTGGTCTAGTCTCCTAAAACACTATCCGCCTAGGGAACTTAAAAGAACCCACACACTTCTCGAAAAGAGTAGGGTAGTGATTCCGGTGTTGTGGCGAGGGCCACATGGAAGATTATTTTGTGTATTTATTTATCACCACCACCACCACCACCATCTCCACCACCATCATAAATATGAGCAGCAGCATCGGTACCATTGTCGTTATCATCATCATCATCATCATCATCATCATCATCATCACCACCATCACCATCATTATCATGAAAGTACATTATCACATCAGTGAGGACCCAAAAACTATTTTCTGAAATATCCCCAATGTTTTTCGTCCCCCCCCCCACTTCTCGAGAGACAAGAACTGAAGCAAACAAACCTGTTGTATCATTTCACATGACGTATCCAGCTCGTCGCGATAACACGCTGCCACACTGCGTTCAAGTTGGATGGCGATCTGCGAGTCTACGTCAAGATATTCTGCTGCCAGTCTATCAGCAAGTGCATCGAAATCTTCCCACTTACCATTGTCGCGTGGGTGGTGAAGCTCTCTCATGATCTGGTACGATCTCCGGCTCAACTCCAGGCTCTTCTCAGACGCGGAGGCTGGGGCCAAGCTCCACAAAACACATGCTTTCACAACTTCCGTTTCCGTTTCGCAAACGTCACTTCCGCTGGCACTGTAACGGTAGCATTTGACAGGGTCCGCGTTTTCACATCTGTCACGCTGTTTACGCTGTCTGGTTTTTCCCTTCACCGTGTTGACGTCGATCGTTACTTCGTGAAGGACTTCGCGTTTGTTCTTTGAGCTTCTGTTTGCAGGAAAAGCCTCAAGTGTGAATCTGATTAAGAGTCGGGCCTGTCGATTATGGAAACGAAACACAAACGAGGCTTCTCCCGTTGTGTCGCCTTTCAGCTGTCTCATCTGAAAGTTCGCATCTCTCTCCTTTCCTGTGCCAGGTTCACAGAGTGTAACGCGTGCACTTATCATGTATTTCTTTCCATTTCTGTTATTGTTATTGGAGTTAACTTCCAAACGCTCGCTCGAGCCGGGGCAACTGTTCTTGAATGCTGTCACGGTGAACATGTGATCGTTGCTGTCGGGAAATCCTTTTCGGGTCAGTCGGCCAACACGAATGGGCAGATCGGGAATTTTCGTGACGCGAAGAACAGGTCGTTTGTTTTCGTGGCTTACGGACCTTATTCTGTCACTGGAATTAATATTCAATATGTTCATTGATCTCATCAACGAAGGTTCCGGGTCATTGAAAATGACAACTTTGTTGCTGTTTCCCACTTGCAAACAATCGCTTTTCACGTTTAGAACCACTTTGGTCTGTTGTAAGTCCGATTCGTTCACATAAACCTTAACTACGTTCTTGCGAATTTCTTTCTTTTCTGAAGTGAGTGAAGAACTCTCTCGCTTTGTCTTCTCGCTTTGTCTTCTCCCTTTCTTGAGCTTGGCAACTATCCATCCCTTGACTTGACGCTGCTACGCAATACAAATTAGAGATCCAGATATGTTCTAAAATGTAAATTTCACGACACTTGTTTCATCAGCTTGGCCGTCTCGAGTTTCGTTAACCGTGGGGAAATCGTTGCTGTTTTTCGTTTCGGATTTTGCTTCCAAGCAGTACGCTCCTATTTCACCAGCTTCTTAAGATCAAATTCTCCTCCAAAAGCAGCACAAAGCAAGACTGAAACACTTTCAGTTGTTTTTGTTTACCTTTATAAGCATATAATCTGACGCGTGATGTGAGATTGTGCGGGGAATCCCCGAATAGCCAAAATTACCATATCACCACATGTCTGGGCATCACATGATGTAGTGGCAAGTTTCCAGTGTTGTTGAAGCATATATTATCCAGCAAGAAGTCACGTACCGTGCTATATTTCTAAGTTAGTTCAAATTAAAACTATTCCCGGTTTCTCATCAGAAATTCTTGAAAAAGTAAACGAGGTATGAGGGTTTTTTGTTAGATGCAGCTGCGCAATCGCACCGGATGCAGTATAGTCATTTCGCTCACGAAGGGGAAGAAAAAAATATATTTTCCATACATTTTCTATATTGTAAAAAATTTCAAAAAAGTAAATGCGGCTATTTTTAATGTGGGCGCTGATGAGAAACCGGGATTTTTTTATTTGGCCTTATACAAGTTGAACTCCTGTCTCGTGTTTAGTAGTTTGAATGTATGATGCAAATGTTCCTTTAACAGTTCGTCTTGTTTTCAAACCGTTCCGAGAAGCTGCTTGGCGAGTAGTTCTGAGAAACAAACGTTTATTCAATTATCATGCATGCTAGTCAAAGTTATTAACGGGCTCAAATGGTGATTTCTTCAAACTCTTTGGCGACTGTTACTCAAAATGAATACATCAGGTTTGTTATAAGAATGTTGCCTGGAGTTACCCTGCGAGCAGAGGCCTTTCATGAAAGGCCTCTGCTCGCAGGGTAGCCTGGACTGGCTCGAGT
>JANVCK010081331.1:0-12122 GCA_026546655.1 Epizoanthus illoricatus | reverse complement strand
CCCCCCCCCACCCCCCCCCCACCACACCACACCACACCACACCATACCATACCATACCATACCATACCATACCATACCATACCATACCATACCCTACCCTACCATACCATACCATACCATACCATACCATACCATACCATACCATACCATACCATACCATATCGTACCATACCATACCATACCATACCATACCACACCCTACCATACCATACCATACCCTACCCTACCATACCCTACCATACCATATCATACCATATCGTACCATACCCTACCCTACCATACCCTACCATACCCTACCATACCCTACCATACCCTACCATACCATCCCAAACCCTACCATACCCTACCATACCATACCATACCATACCATACCCTATCATACCATACCATACCCTATCATACCATACCATACCATACCATACCATACCATACCATACCCTACCATACCATACTATACCATACCATACCCTACCATACCCTACCATACCCTACCATACCATACCATACCATACCATACCATACCCTATCATACCATACCATACCATACCATACCATACCATACCATACCCTACCATACCCTACCATACCCTACCATACCATACTATACCATACCCTACCATACCCTACCATACCATACCATACCATACCATACCCTACCATACCATACCATACCATACCATACCCTATCATACCATACCATACCATACCCTACCATACCCTACCCTACCATACCATACCATACCATACCATACCATACCATACCATACCCTATCATACCATACCATACCCTATCATACCATACCCTACCCTACCATACCATACCATACCATACCCTACCATACCATACCATACCATACCCTACCCTACCATACCATACCCTACCATACCATACCATACCATACCATACCCTACCATACCATACCATACCATACCATACCATACCCTACCCTACCCTACCATACCATACCATACCCTACCCTACCATACCCTACCCTACCATACCATACCATATCGTACCATACCATACCATACCATACCATGCCATACCATATCATACCGTACTGTACTCTATTATTCCATACTATACCGTACAAAATCGTACCATATCGTACCGAACTGTACCATACCAGATAACAGATACCATACCATAATCTACCATACTAGCTTACGCTTATTACATAGGTGAAACAATTAGGTATATGAAGCATACCTTCACGAAACCTGTATACAAAGTTAGTACGATCAATTCCTAATCCCAAGCCTCCTGGGCAACAAAGATAACAGCCACTCATGTTCGACTCTCCGTCACGATCGTAGGTCCTCCACGCGCTCGGACCACTATAACACTCCGCCCAGTTTTGTACGGCAAAGAACCAAAATCCGTTGCGTTGTGCTGCCAGAGCACATTGTTTAATGAAATACAAAAACCAAGAGTATGTCCACTTTAACTCCTTTCTCATATACAATATAAGCTTGGGGAGGGGGCGGACGGCCTTTTCCACAGCATCTTTGTAGCATCCCACAGGTTCAAAACGGAAAATAGCATGATCTAAACAGTTTGCATCAACAAAGCATAGTTAATTTAACCATAATACATTAAAATAAAAACATGTCGAACTCTTTTAATTAACTTCAAATTAAAAAAACGTTCCAAATATAACCATCCATTTTGGCGTCCGAATTTTTAACCTCTTGAAAATTTTAGACTGCTAAAATATTATTTCTTCTATAAATTGTGGCTAACCCCGAATTGGCTCTTTCAGACGATCTCTATATGATTTTCATATATTCCTGGCGTTTATTTATGATGTATATTTTCATTAATACATGCATACATATTTTATTCAAGATGCAAAATAATTACATGAAAAGAAAGAAAAAAAAACTGCATCCTGAGGGGAAGTTGAGAGGTTAGCCCTGTATAAAAACTCCCGAAAATAATATATAATAGGTGATAAATACAATTAAATTAATCATTTACAAGCAAAGGATTGTTGTGCCCCCACCTCACACTAGGAAATAGCTAATCCCTTATATTTTCTGATTCAAACAAATTGAAAAGTTACTTGTTTTACAATGTGCCCACTTGCTATGCCACTGGACTGACCGCTAGATGGTTTGCAGTCGGTATGTCTAGTCTCTGATTAATAACCACTTTCAAGTTAGTAAGTTTTATTAGCCTTTGCCTATAAATTTAAATAAATAAATAAATATAATTTCCGAGTCTTGCAGTTGTTCTAATTATTCCAGATATCATTCTGACAACTATCCGTTAGAACTGGCTTTTCCAGGTAATTTTAAGGATGCGTCTTCTAGTTACTAGAACAAAATAACCAAGGTATGATCCAGAAAATACAGAAAGTAATACTACACAAGTTGCTTTATATATAGACGTTCTACAAATTGGGGTAGAACTGACAGATTTCGCATATAAACTGTAGATCAGTATTTCGTGATATTCAGAGGAAGTCTGGGATACTTGTGGTTCTGACTCAATTTTGACAAGAAATTTAGGAATTTTGACAAGAAATTCAAAACAATTTCCGGTTTTCTTTACAGTTCACGTGGAACAAAGTTCAAGTTCTTGTTCCGGATTCGATAAGTGATTGAGTACTGTTTAAAAAATTTTAGTCCTAAGAAAAGACGCAGGAACGTAAAATGTGTCATTTTATAAGAAATTTGTTTTGCCCAAAGATCCATTGTTTCGTTCCAAAATGCGTTTGGGTTGGTAAATCGATATACGGCCATTCAATTACTGTATATTTAAGGACCAGGCCTATCATATTTTAGGAAAGATTTGTATTATTCTAGCAAAAGAAAATATATTAACAGAAACAATGATTATGTCAATCCACTCGATAGAACGTTTTGTTTTATTTTATAGAAATTAAATATTTTTTTATTATTTCATTTTCAGTCTAGGTTTTAGCTTTCTAAAGTGTAATACCTAATATCTATTGTGGCATCAAGGCATCGATTTCGTTCCAAATTTTACCAGTCTTGGCTTGTAAATCGATATATGGCCAATCCCAGCTACAACATAAGGCTTAAACGTATCAGTTTTACGTTGTGGGAAAATTATATTTTATCAGAAGAAAATAAGCTGAAAAGGAAATCTCATTTACTTAATTAACAATTTAGTTTTTACAGTTTCATACCTTTTCTTGATTTCGCTAACGAGAATCATTGGTCGTAAGATCTCGTCAACAAATGTATATGACAGAAACACAATTACTGTTAACTGTGCAAGATTATTCCCATTAGCAAATGCAACAAATTTCTAAGATCAGAAACTCTTGGATAAATATACAGAACCTATACCGGTTAGTACTCGAAGTACTAACTACGACTTCTAAAATATTCTTTCAACAGTTTTGTTTTATAGTTGATGCCATGTTCTCTCTCCATGAATCACAACAACAGCTCGCTAATTAGTCGTTAAATAGCCTCAAAGACGGAGTAAAGAATCATTGGTCTTCCAAACTCACAATGCATCGCGATAAATAAAAACAGACGTCTGAGCTATCATTGCCATATTAGAAAAAGGAATTCTTTTCCACTTCCAATTTTGTTGAACTGACATCGTTATTTCACGAATTCTTTCTCAGGTTGCTAACATCTGTTTAGCGTTTGTAGTTACTATTCTCTGAAAATGGTTTAAAGCACTCACCATTTGTGGCATTGTTCGATGAATTCGAAATCTGTGCTGCGAGAGATAAAGCTAATGAAAAACAGCCAACAAATGCCAATAAAATGCAATAGTAGCCGAACATCTGCAGTTTGTGGCTAAACGCTACCATTACAGCAATTCAGTGTGAAACACCTTTACACCCAAAACGAAAGATACACTCTTTTATTACCAAGTTTTGTTGCCACAGTTTAGTTTAGATTAGAAAAAACTGTCAAAGTATCCGTCATAATTCATAAATTTAATTAAAGTCTGCTATAATATAATTTTCCGGAAGGTTTAATTTCGCAAGCGATAGATAATATATTTCGTTCATCGCAGGCGTATATGTGATTAACAACAAGACTTGCAAATATAGTATAAAATTAATGTCAGTCTTGTGCCATATCACTTTCCTTTTGTCCAAACTATGCTTAGATTCAGAATAGAAAAGTGCTAGAGCAAAAACTAATACAGCACCTCGGTGAACACGCCTAACGCCCAGTTTAATCCATCATTTCCAGAACTCCCAAACTGAGCCGATGTTTGTTTTTCGTGGTGACATAAACATTGGCTGCCTCATCAGTTACCACACTAAAGCACTATTTGCATTGTGGTTAAGTCAACACATTTGGGGCCCAATTACATGTCAAATTTCGCTCCAGGGTTGATTTTCAGCCCGGTTGGGGGGATATTTCGTTGCGATTAATCATGATAATAGGACTGGCTGAAGACCAATTCAGCCTGCTGGCCTGTAATCATGTGAGTGATAACAAAATTGGACGAGCGCGCATCACAGGTCCAATTTGTTTATCGCGAGTATAATTACAGACAGAAGTGGACGACTCGAAGTCATGTTACCAATTTATTATAAAAATTACAATTTCCAAAAACGAAGAATTTGAGTTTAAGTCTCTGTCATGGAATTAATTGTTACTGTAGGAGGAAAAGTTTTCCATTTTGCTTTGGCCACAGTTTCTGAGTAGTAGGTTGTAGTTAATCATGGTGAGTATTTTCAGGCTGGTGATTGGTCAGTAAGCCAAAAGCTCAGGTTGTGATTGGTTCATTCAAGTGTCCGATTATAGGTGTCGGATAATAGGATTTGTTATCGGATAGTTTCCAATTAATGAATAATAGAGTGGTTAATAAACCAATCACATTTGTGGAAGTTGTAATTTTTATAATAATATGACGAATTTCAGCCCGAAAATACGGTCCCAAAGGACGTTGAGTCTTTGACGCCTTATTATGAATTTTTTCAGCTCGTTTGGCCGGGCTGAAATTACAGCTCGGTTAGCTCAAACCGCGATGGAAATCTCAGATCGGGATGAATTTAAGCCCGGGTTGAAACTTTCTTCATGTAATCACAATCTTATTTTTGCGAACAGTGTTTAAGAAGCCGAACTGAAATCTTAGCCCCCTCAACCAGGCTGAAACTCAGCCATTGGCCGAAATATATCATGTAATCGGGCCGTTAGATTGAGCGTGAAATTGGTCAGGGAGACAAGCAGGAACTCAAACTGAACCTAGTTTATTATTAATCAGAAAATAGATATTCGCCAAGCAATAAAACCAGCAGTTGTAATTAAAGCTAGAAATTACATTAATTTGTACTATTTTAATTAAACCTGGGTCATCGATTCACTTGTGCCGGTATAATAGTTTAGAATAGATTATTCAACAATATCCTGGCCTACAGCCGTCGAGGTAGGGAACCATGACTAATTTATATCCCAAATGCATCTGTACTGTTTTCGCGATAAACATTTTTATCAATTTTAAACCACAATTTAATCAATTACGGCGCTACAGTGGCTATAATGCAAAATCTATTACATGCCTGAATTTGGCACATATATCAAGTCACATCAGCTTTCAGCTCTCGTCCCGCCTGCTCCCCGCCCCCTTTCTCATCCGTTCCCACATCAGTCTTTATGCCAGGTCTGCCTATTGTCCCAAGATCGGATAAGTTGCTTTCATTTCAAAACCAGATTTAAAACCACATGCATGACGTTTTAAGGAACGGCATACGTGTTTTAAAATACACTTGGAAAAAAGGCTGCCATCCTCGATCCCAGGGCTTTTCCCTTGCGATCTGACAGGCGGATTGCAAGGGATAAGCCCCTGGGATCGAGGTTGACAGGCTGCAAGGGGAGGGGGGCCTATGACAACAAATGTGTACTTGAGCTTGGGTAGAGCTGAGGTGGACACACAATGAGTCCAGCGATTCAGATCAAGCCGGCTGTTTCTTTAATTGACCAGAAAGTTAAGATAACTGTGTCAGGTCTCGCACCAGACCAGTGCGTGACTTTACGAGCTCAGCTTATCAGCGACAAAGGAGATACATTTGAGTCCCGAGCCTTTTATACTGCCAACAAGCTTGGAGATGTTTGTCTCGAGAGCGAGCCTTCTGTTGGAGGCGACTACACAGACATTGAACCCATGGGTTTGCTCTGGAGCATGAAAGCCGCCACAACTCGTTCAGGAGACAGAAATCATGTGCGACTTGGAAAGCAAGATGTCACCAAACCGTATTGTATTTCTGTGGAAGTTTTGGACGGCCATATTGCTAAGGGAACGTCGAGTGAGTCTGGGTTGAAAGGGAGAGTTAACGTGTTGGCAGTGAACACGTTTGAGAAACGGTACATGTCTGCTGCTGTTCATAGGATCTCAGTGAGGCAAGGCAGAGTACGAGGCATGCTGTTCCTCCCCCCTGGCAAGGGACCATTCCCAGGTTTGTAATTATGTTAAGCTGGGGGGGCATAGGCGGAGCATTTGAACTCAGACAACAATTTATATTCATATTCCCACCCCAGGGGCAATCGTTGATCATGAGTCACTTTATATTTGCTGCCAAATGTCAAATGGCCAAATATTGCCACTGCACCACGGGCAGGTATTAAATTGCTGTTAAATGCCCAATGTACGTATGCCTGCCCCCCCTGCTCTGGTTTAACAATACAATACAATACAATAATGAGTTATTGGCAACTTGTAAATATTATTATTTACATCAGTAGTTATCCAATAAAGTAGAAAACTGTAACCAGTCGACCAAACTATAACAATTATTCTAACAATTTACTTAGCAAATCCAATGGATTTATGGTATTAATAATAAATATTATATTGGTGATTTCATAAATGAAATTGCTACTTCATTTACAAATATTCCTATCATTTATTGCAACAATATATACATTCAAATAAATTTAAGGAATCAAAATGCAAAAAGTTGGCATTTATGTCCAGGAGGGATTCCATGAAACCTGATCTAATTTATAATGTTGATAGGTGTTTCTAGCTCCTTAACAAAATGTATTGTCTTTTGCATAATTATTGTTCACAACCTCTGAAGAATTCAGAAATTATATTAAAATTGACACTATAAACAAATTTAAAAAATTACCATCTTATAACATTTTTTAAGTTTCAAAGAAACCTCTGACACAATATGCAACCTAATTATATACTTTGGCTAAATTTGCAACCTGGTTGCCTCCCAAGGAGCTTTGCGTGCCTCACTGTAGTTGCTGTGTACTGTCCTCTCAGAGCTGCCGAAAATTCTATTCATGACCACTTATTCCAATCTCTTCTGGAAGCTGAGTCGAAGTATCCAAACTGTGGCCTTGTTGTAGTCAGTGACTTTGGAGCAATTGCAGAATACCCCCCCACGACCCTTCCACTATTGTTCTTGAATCTATTGCGTATATATTTCTATAGAACGGAGAATGCGCAGTAATAAATTATCTGAGAGCGGGGGTATTCTGCAATCTAGCATCCTCCTTCCCTGATTGCTATATTAGATTGTTTCACTTCAGTACATTTACTGTGAGGTCAATCAACAAAATGATGTTACAGTAATTGTTGTGTTTTGGTAGGTGTAATTGATCTCTTTGGTGGGAGTGGTGGTTTGGTAGAGATCAAGGCTGCTTTGCTGGCATCACATGGATTTGCAGCATTAGCACTGGCCTACTATGGCTATGATGACCTTCCAAATATTTTAGAAGGTATTGATCTACAATACTTTCATGATGCACTGAACTGGATGTCAGCCCACTCTAAAGTGTCCCCAAATGGGATTGGTTTGATGGGTGTCTCCAAGGGCTCTGAGATTGTTTTAACTCTGGCATCCCAGTGAGCTGATGTTACAGCAGTTGTTGCAGTGTCCCCAGCACATGCGATCATGACATGTGCCCTGAAACATAATGGAAAACTCTCAGATTTTGTGCCATACCATGAAGAGCTCTTGAAAATATGCAGTGATGGTTCTGTAAGCTTGAGAAATGGTTATGTTACTGAAGAAGCTGACAGACCTGGCAGGTCAGCAATAATTCCAGTGGAAAAGATTCAAAGTCCACTCATGTTGGTTTGTGGCTTGGGTGATCAGTGTTGGGACTCAGAAAACATGAGCCAAAGAATTCTTAACCGTATGCAAGCACATGGCAAAGGATCACAGTGTGTGTTGTTAAAGTATCCAAATGCAGGACATTTAATAGAACCACCATACACTCCATTCTGTTATGCTTCGTACCTCAGCAGGTACAAGGTGGTGCTTGCATGGGGAGGTGAGACAAAGGCACATGCATTTGCACAAGAGGACTCTTGGAGCAAGATTCTAGATTTCTTACACAGCCATGTGAAGGTTACCACTAACAGCAAACTGTGACCATCTCAGTGTATAAATTTAGTGACACATTGATCACATGATCATGGTCAGGTTGTTTGTTCGATCTAATACAGGGGGGATGCCAGATTTATTTTAAGGAGGTAAAGTTAGTGTTGGTGTCACCAGTCAGTACCCAGGCACATACCCAGGCACATGCATGCCCATATAGCCAGTGTAAGGGAGTATCCCCACCTAGATGTTCCCCTGAAAATGTTTGAAGTCTAATCTCTTGGAGATACATATTCTGATTTGAGCAGAATTGTGGACCTTGTGAGTTGCAGCATGAAACAATGTATGCAACAGTTTCTTACATCAATTAGCATTTGCAAATAATAAACATTTCCTGTGACTGAAAAGGGGGTTTGTTTAATTTGCAACCCCTAACATTGTGCCTGTGATACTGGCCCAGCACTTCATGATCAGTTTATGAATTGATGCCTGCTCGACAATATTAAATTGTATGATCATGTTGATACATGTAGTCCAAAAATCAGTGCAGAAAATTGCACTTCTACCTCTTTCATCTTCCAGACATGTTTTAGATTTTAGCTGATAGTAGCACATTCAGTTGAGAATGCACAGGAATAGTGGCTGTAGTATATATGTAGTGACAGTGATGGCAACAGTGATATTAACAGTGACATATTATGACAGTGACAGTGACAGAAAACAATGACCTAAGGCTGGTGCAATTGTAGTAACTTTTAAAGCTTAAAGCTACAAATTTTGTAAAGTAGCAGTAACAGCGACAGCAAAGGCCGGTGCTACTAATGACAACAGTATCAGTTGTAACGATAGTGACAGTGACAATAAGTAGCTGACAGTGGCAGTAACTGACTTTGACTTTGACATAGCAGAAAGTGTCAGGGATAGCAACATTGATAGTAACTGTGACTTTCAGTCATTGGGTCTGTACGTACCTGGGTTGTCTTTAGAGGTGTTCATTTGTGTAGGCCTGTGGCTCGAAAAGAAAGTATTAGGTCTACATATGTCACTCCAAATCGTCTGTAACTTCGAGTCCCAGGGTTTTTTTAACCCCCGGCTGAATACTGGCTCTATCATCAGTACTGGTGACACCAACACTGACTTTACCACCAACACTGACAATGACACCAATGCCAATGCCAACACCAACACCATACTGACTGGTGACACCAACACTAACACTGACAGCAACACTGACAATGACACCAACATGATGCTGACTGGTAACACCAACACTGGAACCAATAATGACACCAACACTGACAGTGACACTGACACCATACTGACTGGTGACACCACCAACATTAACACTGACAGCAACACTTACAATGATTCCAACACCATACTGACTGGTAACACCAACACTGACAATGACACTGACACCATATTGACTGGTGACACCAACATTAACACTGACAGCAACACTGACAGTGACACCAACACCACACTGACTGGTAACACAAGCACCGGAACCAACACTGACACCATACCAGCACTGACAATGACACTGACACCAACACCATACTGACTGGTGACAACAACACTGACTTTACCACCAACACTGACAATAACACTGACACCATATTGACTGGTGACACCAACATTAACACTGACAGCAACACTGACAGTGATACCAACACCATACTGACTGGTAACACCAACACTGGAACCAACACTGACACCAACACTGACAATGACGCTGACACCAACACCATACTGACTGGTGACAACAACACTGACCTTACCACCAACACTGACAATGACACTCACACCAACACCAACACTAACACCATACTGACTGGTGACACCAACACTAACTTTACCACCAACACTGGAACCAACACCGACACTGACAATGACACCGACACCATACTGACTGGTGACACCAAGACTGACATTTAATTGATATTATACCATGCAAGTGGAGTTTATAGATACTACAAGACTAATATTTTATTATGGTTTTTCAGCGTGGCTCATCTGCAACAGTATAAAATGACTAAACGGTATTCTTCACAGATCTAAGCTCGTGAAATGCGCCGCTGCATTGATTACAGATAAGTTACGTCAAGGTTCGGACTGTTGATGTGCTTTTCTGCCGTTTCGTCAGTTTGCCTGATTCTTTCGGTTTAGGTTTTCTCTGGATGAATAGTTTCTTAAAATCTAGAATCTTCTCCGTTGGCGAGCAGATCAAATACTGAGATTGATCAACTAAGAGTTTAAGTAAAATATTAAAATATGCTAAGCGAGTGCCGCAGTGGCTTTGATGCTGTGGTTACTAGATTGTATCTTTCAAAATGTGCATAACTATGTATTCATTCCATCGTCCGTGGACAGAGCTGTGTTGATCTGACGTTGTATGACGTAGTATTACGTAATATAACCTCCATTTCGTTAATTTACCGAACAATCGACGAGAACAATGTATGTTTACTTTAGACAAAACGTAAATACATTAACAACCAAAAAAACTTTTGGACGTTTAAATTTTGGATGTTTTGTTTCGGACGTTAAATTGTCGGACACACTTTTTGTCATTTCGGACAAATTTTGAACAAAAATGTCAGACATTTTGCTGAGAAGTATGAGCTGATTGAAGCTGATGCAACAGGCAGCACCTCAGTGTGGATAAGAAAAATGGAGAAAGTGACACGGAAAACATCATGGACCAGCTTTCTTTCTATAGTTGTGATCGACAATTCGATGGAGGAAGAGTAGGACTAAAGAGGATATATGTATCTGTTATAAATCAAACATCAAACAAGACATATTTTGACAATAGGTCACCTACCGAATGTATGTGACACAACACTGTAAGATACCGTATAAATCATTCCCACAAAAGATATAACGTGGGTATAAAAATTCCACTTAAAGAGTCAATGCATGGGTTGGCCACCGCTGGGGGAAATATAATCTTATATGGTTCTGTAAAAATTTCGAACATCAAAATATTTCGGGCGGTTATATTTTCGCAGACTTTCTTGTCCAAAATTGAAACCGAAAATTTGGTTATCGCATTCAGCCCCTTAACTTTGAAGAGCTTGCGTTACACACGTACTAGCGAACCATCTCGTCGATCAGTGCATTCTGCCCTGTGCGGGTCTTGGAGACCCTGATAAATCTTGGAGGATCCCGACAAACCGCATTATTTTGCTGCTATCGCTCTTCCGCTTTGCTTATTTCAGGGTTTGCACTACACCTGAATTCCTGCAAAACTCCTGGGCCCGTGACCTAGCGGATTTGGTCACCCAGACCAAATCCGCTAGCAGATTTTGGTCTTCCCTGACCACATGATCTCTCATGGGGGACCGAATCTGCTAGCGGATGTGGTCTTTCCCCGCGGATTTGGCCCCTTTCGTTCCCAATATAAACTTACACTTGCAGTCTCTTTGAAAAAGTGAACTTTGGTACATTTTTCAGAAGTATGGGCTAATTGAAGTATGAAGCTGTTCCTGTGTGTCATAATTACGGACTTGTTTGACCGTGTGTTGTTAGCAGGTCCGTGGTAGAATAATCAACTATTTGGAAACAGTTCTAGTGTAACAAAAATTTCACATCTGAACTTCGCAACTCGGTTGTTTTGTAGTTAATTGAGAAGGTTTATAAGTACAGGCTGATACAGGGCAGGGTCTGCCTGCACAAACTCTTTTCTATCCTGGAAACTCCTGGGCCCAGTTCCTCAAAAGTCGATTAGCACTAAGGGATCGTTCATTATTTGTCGTGCAGAATGGGGGTCAGTGAAGAAAAAAGAAAAAATGGGGGAAGGAGAGGAGGAAAGGGGAGTACCTGTCCGCAAAG
>JANVCK010081220.1:0-12124 GCA_026546655.1 Epizoanthus illoricatus | reverse complement strand
GTCCATTTTGAGTCTCACAAACTCTCAGCTTGAGCACATGTTTCGTGTCGTCACCAGTCACGTGATATGTCACACATTGTCCATAATTTTTTGGCTCGGTCGGACGCACTTTCTAATCTGTGATTACTTCTAGTATATAAATACGCTCATCAAGTGAATAGGACAATATGCTAGGCAAATCAGTGATGATGGTATAAATTACTAATACAAATTACATGTATTGGCTCACCATGTGAAGATGAAAACTTAAACATGCAAAGCAATGTCAGTTTTTTTGTATAATCTATAAAAAGTCATTGGTGATGATGACATAAATTATACAGAAATATGGTAAGTGAACACATGAACATGCAAGGCAAAATGAGTAATGGTAACATACTAAATAAATATAAATTGGCCCACTAAGTAAACAAGAGATTTTGCTATGGGCAAAGCAAAATCAGTGATGACGGCATACTAATATGAATCTGCTCACTATGTAAAAAAGCTTGGATCAGTGATGCTGACATACTAAATATAAATATGCTCACTATGTTAACAACGGGAAAACATGCAAAGCAAAGTAAGTTATGGATGCCAAATTATAATGACATCTTGGCAATAATATAAATATCCTCACTGAGTGAACAGGAGAAATTTGTGCTAGGCAAAATAAGTGATGCTGACAGACTAATATAAACAAGCACAGGAAGTGAGCAGCAGAACATGATGGCACACATGCACTAATGCAAAAGTTCGCACTACATGTAAGTGACCAGGAGAATGTGCTAGGCAAAATCAGTCAAAGTCAGTGATGTTTGCATGTTGTTGAAGAATCAGAAAAATCAGTAATTCTATTAAATTACCATAAAGTCCAGAAATTAACGACCCACATTACTTTCGGATTTACAAATGTAGCAGCCCTTTGCTGATGTTACTTTCGGGTGCCAAAATATGTTAAGAAATAGGTCATGACTCGGGAAAACATTCAAGAAAAAGTGATACATTTATTTGATGGAACAGTTTATGTTCCCATTAATTCACTTGTAAAATTGTATTAACTAGAATGGCCAGCTTGTTTGTGTTTGCCTCCAACACATTACCATTTTTACTTTTGCAATATGAACAATGAGATTGATAGGAAGTTAAAGTGAAATAAAGTTATTTTGTTGCTAATTTTGCATTGGAATCGAGCCAATTTCACACAGACGTACACTAATTAATACCCATTAATAATAAGGAAGTACCCAGGAGTGTTTTTGTCGCTACTTAAGAGGGGGTCATGTACTTTTGAGGGTTCATTACTTTTGGGGGGTTGTTACTTTTGGGAATCCATAATAGTGTCTAAAAATTGATGTTACTTTTGGGGGGTCGTTACTTGGGGGCACATTACTTTCGGGACTTTACAGTAATGCAACAAAACTCCAGAAACTTGTTTTACCATAACAGATCATTAAGCTAAAATTGAAAAAATTAACAAAAATCACAAGGCCTTGGAACCTAAAGTTTTTTCCACATGCTTTCAAAGTCAAGTGATGTTATGAACGTTTCTGCAAATTGCTATTTTTACTGTAAAATTTGCAAAAATCAATAGAAGCCATAAAATCCACAAGTTGGTCCATCTTGTTGAGCTAATTAGAAAAACATCCGTAAAATCCATAAAATTCATGGGTTGGGTTTTGAGCTCATTTGAATAAAATCTGAAAAATCTGTAAGTGGGGTCTTGTCTAAACATATAGCTCGATCATTACAATAAAATCCGTAAAATCTGTAAAATTCATAAAATCTGTGAGGGTCTTTATCAAGCTCACTGCAATAAAATCTGTAAAATCCATAAATCCGTAAGTGGGGTCTTGTTGAGCTCATTTTAATAAAATCTGTAAAATCCATAAAATCTGTAACATCAGTTCTGTAAAATTCTGTAAAATACATAAGAGGGTTCTTGGAACAGCTAATTTGCATTTTGTTGAATAATCAGTAAAATCCATAAATTCTCGACAGAAATCTGTAAAATCTGTAAAATCAGTAAAATTCAGTAAAATCCGTAAAATTTGTAAGGGGGTTCTTGGTACAGCTTATTTGTAAAATCCGTAAAATGTGTAAGATCCATAAAATTCCATAAAAAAAAAAATTCCATAAAATCTGCAAAATCCTATAATGATAAATCACAGAAATCTGTGAAATCTGTAAAATCCTAAAGTGTATTCGATTCTGGACAGTACATTTGTTGAGCAACTCATCTATAAAGTGTAAACTATTTGCATATGTTGTGGTGCCAGACAGTTTTGTTTTTAATTAGTGATGCATGCACAGTTGCTTTTTTAAACCTCTGGATAACAGTACTTGGTCTTGTTGAGTGTACAAACACAATGGTAATTAACACCATCATTTAAAATTCTTACATGTATGTGCCAAGAAATTTGAAAGTATTATATTTTGTAATTTGTTACTTGAATGTTTTTCAATTTTGTTGATATTTTTCCGTACATATTTTGGGAGAATATGAATGCAATATTAATTATCACACACAGCCATGAATTTGGGATGAATTTATAATTAACAACAGATCACAAGGCATTTTGTTAACATACTAATGAGAGATAGCAAACATTCTTGACAAATTTTCAAATTCTTCTAAGTGAACCTGCTTTTATAAAAAAGAGACTGTCTAGTACTGTATACATAGCAAGGAGAATTTAGCAAAACATTGTCAACACTGCTTTTTCCTATGGTCTGATTAATAACAGATGATATAGCCTTGAATGAGACCTCTAAAAGACACGAAATATAAATTAAAGGAAAGGATGGGGACAATGGCGGTGAGGGGGGCAAGTATACATTACTCCTAGGTAGTAAACAAAAGGGGGGGTGAGGGTGAGATGTTATAGGCCCAAGTTTAGGGCCGTAAGCAGCCTCTTGTTTTAGCTATAAATTTGTATCGAAGTGCACTGATTGGTAGACCAGAATTCTGCACCAGTCAGGAGTCTTAAGGTGGCTCCCACCTGTTTTCCAATTTTTTTACATCAAGTTTGAGCTTTGAGATTCTCATAAATCATGGGTGTTGGATAACAGTAAATTGTTGTTAGTTTGTACTGCTATAACTCTTCAACTTATCAAGCACCATACTTTCACTGTGATTACAGTTACCATGGTAACCCCTGAAGGCCTCTAGTACACCCTATTTCTGACATTCAAGTGCATTTTTCTTGAAAATGAGTTTGGCGACCCCCATTTTCTATTATTTGATTTTTATTAGTATAAGACAGAGAATGTTTTGACACATTTTAAAAAAATTATGTGAGTAATTTCTGGCACCACCTTAAATACATTTATAAAAATTAAAAAAAATTCTATACTAATAAAAATCCAATAATAAAAAGTGGGAGTTACCAAATTCATTTTAGAAAAAAATGCACTTGAATGTCAAAGCAGGGTGTTCTAGAGGTCTTTTAGGGTTGCCATGGTAACTGTAATCACACTGAAAGTATGATGGTTAATAAGTTGAAGGACTGTTATATAGCACCTGTAGACTAACACAGACTGTCATCCAACACCCATGATTTATGAGAATCTTAAATATTAAACTTGATTTCACAAAAAAATGGAAAACAGATGGGAGCCACCTAAAGTGCAGTGTTCAACCATAAATTGGTTTGTATACTGTACCTTAGCCTTGTGGTCAAGTGAAAATTATACTTAAATCAGTCACTTTTGGTTCTAGTTCACAATTCAGTAGTTGCTCTTATTTGGAGTTGAAACAAGTTCCAGTATGAACAGGATAGCCCCTCTCCCTTTGTAACTCAAATTTTGAAATTCAAATTGCAGAGCACTAGAGAAGCAAGTGAGTATTTCAGCTCTCTTGAGTTAGACTACTAAATTTGTTATGCTAAAATGTAAATAAGTCATCTTTTTTATTCAGATTGTTCCACAAAAAATCTCAGTTAACCACCAAAATTAATGCTCAAATCCAAAATTTCAGGTCAATCTCTTTATAATTTGTTCAAAAGATATGGACATTTGATACTTAACTTTTTGGGCTGTTTTTGGCCTTCTGATTGGTTAAAAAGGGTCATGTGGCCCCTTGGAGGGAAATTCAAAATGTATTAATTTTTTATTTCAATATTTCACAATTACATGTACACTGCTCAAGTTGAGCTAAGAAGTTGAAACCAACAGTAAATAAATTGGCACAATCACAAAATTGATTTCACTAAGATATGGGCTGCCTCATGAATCCAATTTTCAGGTACTTTGGCAGGTGTCAATCATAAAGAAATTAAAAAACAAAGAGAGTAATTATGCATGCATGAGTGCAAGTATACAGTCGTATGTATTTCAGGCTATACGTAGACATGTCTATGTACAGATGAAAGAGAAAAAAATCCTTCCTCTATTACAAATTAAAACCAAAATTATTTTGGAAATCATCATTTTATTAATATGCTTCCCATTACTACACTAACATTTTCTGCAGAAATCTTCAGTAATCGTCTACACGTAAAATACATATAATTATCTACAGAAATATGCAGGAGATTATGAGATTGATTGTTGCTGAGTGATGTTATTTTACTTCTGGTCAAAGTTGGCTGATTTTATTACCAAAATGAATATATTTTTAGAAATACAAACAATTAAATAAGGTCTGTAAGATCATTGTATACATCAAATCATTTCATTATCCAATTACTAGTGGCTGTGGTCACCCAAAGTCTCTCTATAACTTACTGTGACTGTGTGGTGGAACATGAACTATAACATATCATATACATTCTAGCAGACAGGATGGTTTAAAATAGTAAATACATGTCTCAGATGATGTGTAAACTAATTAAAAATGAAATAAATAATTAAGTCTGCATTGAATCATAAACATGAAAGGAATAAATAAAAAAGCCATTCAAGCTTTAAGAGAAAACATAGCAAAATACACATCTCAAATTTTTAGTTAGTACAGCCCCAGTGAATTTTCTGCAGAAATCTGTAGAAATTTGAAATTTTCTTCAAACAGAAAATGTTAGGGATCAAGTGGTAACATCTATACATATATGTCTGATTACAACAAGAAAATATATCATAGACATGATATTTTCCTTTATAAACTTGAAGAAGCAAAATATCTAATATATGTACTTTGAATTATTTTATTTGTCCATGCTATGAAAAATTAAATTGGTCTGGCCTATAATGTAAGTGCATTTAACCAGTTGCCTGGTTAAAAATGTATGTCTTTGAATAAAATACACAACACAAAGGATCAAGTGTGTCTGGTGTGCTGCAGTGCCCCTTGTCACAGAGAACAGTGTAAGTCATACAGTGTAAGTGCCTATATCTAGAGGTTACCAGTTACCTGTTGTCATTATATAACAAGGCATACAGCTCACGATGCATCCCTTCGGGTCTCTTGAAAGCTGGTTCTATGGATCTTTTGGATTTCCTTGGCTGTTGAGAGAACTGAGTGAGACACTCTTCTGAACATGTGGAATTTTGGGAGCAACAAATTTACAGGGTATAGGATATATGCATGGCCACCTGAATCTTACCTCAGAACATGGCATAAGTTCCATGATTCTTTTTACTGTCTATCATTTTATTTTATATAGACTGTTAACACAGAATTTTGCTGAGGGAATGCAAAATGGACGGAAGGCGAATGCTCAGCTTTCGTGCACAAGAAGCCATTTCACTGCTAGGACACTCCAGCATTCCATTGCATTCAGCAATCCAGCAATCCAGCATCCTTGTGTGCCTGACATAACTTCAAATCATTTGTGCATGACTGGTGCCTCTTGTCTTGAATGAGCTGCATTCATCCATGTTGAAAGGCAATTTCAAAGCTGCAATTATAAAACTTTTTACTGATGTACAACTGAAAAAGCAGACGTTAAAAATATCTCTTGACACTTCTACCAGCAACCAGGATTTGGCCTGCTTTTATGCTGATCAAGAATTCGCTGTTGAGGCTTGGTAACTTTTGTAATTGCCTCAGTAGTTTCGTTCATGAAAGTCAAAGTTCAACTTAAATCTCAGCTCATTGCGGCGGCAACAAACAGTCATGATGTTCAAAACAGAGACAACTTTTCTTTGCATACATGTAGTGCAGTTTTTAAATCTGAAGTTTCTGATCATTACAATAATTATCTATTTGATGTCGATCTACCAGAATCAAATATACCTACATGGATCTATTAGTACTGTTCGAGCCTTTCTAATTGCATATTCAATGGGCCAAAGTCACAAACATTCCAGGTTCAATCTTCGACGGGCAACACTAGATCTTTTACAAACAACATTTTAGAATTATAATATACCGACAACTTACAGTTACTTGTTTTAGTTTTTGTTCATGAATTGAACAATTGAAGAGCTTGGTGCATAAACAGTCTAAGTGACCTTTTTAGGTTGAATTTCTAGAAACTTAGAAATATATGTATTTTTCATGCCTAAGTTGTCCTCAATACCTATAAAATGTAACTTAGGTTGTTTGGTGGCTTTAAAACATGGTTTAAAACACCAAGTAGAGAATGGCAAATTTTTGGGGGGAGGGGGAGGCTACCAGAACCATACAAGTTATAGGTGATCTACTACATCAAGATTGCCTGTACAAGCCTTTCTTGTTGGACTCAACACATCCACAATGTGTCTCTTTCTCTTTGCCCACTCTTTTTTTGCCATGAGTACAAGGAATCTCTGCCCAAAACTCTGAAGTGTGACTTCAATTCTCTCTACTTTGGTGCAAACCAAACTCGATTTGGGTTATTATTAGCTAAGTTAAGGTTACACCATGTGGTTGATCCATTTAATGCTCAACTTTTTTCTCTAACTAAAAATGGCAAGATTGCCAGCAATTTGGAGGGTTTCTAGTCATGGTAGATCCTACAAACATTTTAGTATTGCTAATATAGCCTTAGCAGACACTTTAGGTGCATAAACATGCAAGATTTTCACGAATTTAAAAATTCGACCTAAAAGGGTCAATTAAGCCATTTCTGACAATCGGCAGAGGAGTGCTAATACTAAAATCCATAAAATCCAGACATATCGAGATGGATGTTTACAGATTGGAACCTTCAAAATTTGAAACCCTGGTCAAAACAAAATGTTATTTCCTTTTCATTACATCTCCAAAGCTTTTAAATTAATAAGTTTGTAAATATATAATGTACTAGAAGTTAGGAACTTTTCAAAACAGTTTGGGGGGACATCGGGATGGCTTCCAATCACATTGCGTTTGAAGATAATTTACTTGTGAAAAAAACAAACGCAAATAAAAAGGAATATTGTTTAAAATCATTTGATATTTGTTTAGCACTATCCATAAGAGGATAGACCAGTGGGTTCTTATTTAGCATAGTATTAACAGTGAAAGAAAACTTTATATGTCATTGTTGGTGTTTATGCACACTCCAAGAATTTTGTAGTAAGCCGGCTGCTAATTCAGCCCCTTCACATCAGAAACGGAGGGTAGGCCATTCTGGCAGCTGAGGATTTTATGTGTGCGCATACATGTGTGACCGTGTATGGTCATCTGTGTAAGCGTGTGCGACTGTGCATGGTCGTCTGTGTGAGCGTGTGCAACCACATGCAGGTAATTTTTTGCCCAATTTTTGTTCAAGCATGTGCAGCAATGTGCAAGTGTGTGCAGCCATGTCCAAGTGTGTGTGGCGATGTTCGAACATGTGCAACGATGTGCGAGCATACATGTGCACTGATGAAACGATTGAAACAGCTGGCAATTTTAGCAGCTGGCAAGAAATAATAAATTTGACATAAATTCTCATTGGACCTGATACTGATTTCACTTAAAATGATTTGGTTTGTCTACAATAGTATCATGACCACATTTTGAAACTTGAGGACTTGTTTCCTAAACAATCTGCTTTCTTTTCCTTTTTGATATCAGACGGCAGATGATCGCTCAGTTGTATTACATGTACACTAACTTCATGGAATTCTTCCCAAACAACAAACTTGCAAAAAATTATTCTATACTTGCAATGAGTCTGTTAAACTATGAAATTGAAACTCAAAACATTTGGCATGTTTTCCAGAAATTCTGTGTGCCACATAACCTGATTTGCTAATGTCTGTGCCACCAAAATGAGAAACAGCTCAGAGCAATATATCATGGATTTTGCTTAGTAATACAACCTGGAGTAACCAAACTGTATTTAAAACAATATAATAATCAATATACTTCACAAGTTCTTGATGCTACTTTCAATGTTAATTACTTTAAAATGTAACAATTTAAAAAACTGTACTTGAAAATGTTATTTTGAAATACATAGCGCAAGACGTCACATGTACATAATCAGTTCAGTACAAAATGTTACTAATTTCTTTCTAAAATCTAAAGATATTAAACTACATGTACAATTCCTCTGAAATAACTGTATGGAATGCAATTTTGAGAGTTCAATTTTTGCCATGTTTTTTGCTGTTGGCTCCCGAATTACTTTGGATATCAACAAAACATTATATACACTAAACAGGTTATCCATTTTAATTATCTCCCGAAAACATTTCACACCATACGGTTTTATGTAACAATATTTCAGTGGATGTCTGTAAAATAAAATCGGTATATATCAACACTTGCTTAACTGACCTTACAAGTGAAAAAATACATAATATGTTGATATAATATAAATGCAGGTTCACACTCAAAAACTTAAGCCCGATAAACTATTTACGTGTATTCAAAACTATAATAAATCTTAAATGCAGGATCGGAGGCAGGCATGACACCCTTTCCAACTTCTTCTAATTTCCAGGTCATTGGGTTTACTATTTTATCATGATTATAAAGGCAGTCTCACACGCTACATTTTTGTCCTGCGATTCTACAGATACAGATATATATACAGGTGCTCCCCGCAGGGCTTTTTAGCTACCTGTTTACATGAAGTACAAGGTTCAGTGGTTCAGGGACTTAGCCAGACCACTGAAAGCGGTTCACAGCAATTGTCTGAGATGTTGAGTAGTGCCCTCAGTAAACAGACCACAACACTGGCATTAGCCTACTCCTATCAACAAGTGCGTGGGTTCTTTTTAGTCCCCCGAGAGAAAGTCGAGAGCCTAGCCAACAGCTTAACGTCCCTGTCCACGGACAGTGTGGCAAAAGAGAAGGTCGCACAAATTTAACCCTCAGCAAGGCCAGAGATTGAACCCAGGACCTTCTGGTTTGGAGTCAGAGATCTTACTGACTGAGCCAACCACACTACAATAGCGCATGCTATCCTACAACAAAAACGTAGGATATCGTAGCATGTGAGGGCACCTATGACAAAATATCATATGTTTTTGTCGTAGCGTAGGAAATCATAGAGTTGACTTTTGTACAGTATCGTAGAAAATCATAGCATGTGAGGGCAATCGCAGAAAATTGTAGGAAATTGTAGAGAATTGTAAGGTTTTTTAGTGACTACACATATATGGTTATTTTATTGTAGAAAATGGTGCAAAAAATCATAGCGTGTGAGTGCATTTGTTCTACGATTTTCTACACTACAATTTCCTACAATTTTCTACGAAAGCATAGAGAATCATAAGACAAAAATGCAGCGGGTGAGGCCGGCTTAGGCCTCAATTGCACTAGAGACAAACATTTGAAATGTCGCGGACAAATTCATCATTGTTCGACTTGTCCCAGTGTGATCATCTTTTTGGAAATCTGTGTGAAATTGCTGAAAATGAACAAACATCAAAGATTCCGATTGTCAAACTTGTCCTGCCTTGAGGCAGGACAATGGAGGACAAACATTTTGAAAAACCATCAAACTGCAAGGTTGATAATGAGCTGTTACCAAATTAGGAAAAATCCAATCAGTCGAACATGACAGTGATCGTTTGTGCCACTAATTTGATGACCATTTGTGACACTTGTAACTTGCAAGGCAAGTTTTGCAGTGCAACTGTGCAATTTCAATTACATAATTGTCAACACAAGATGTTCTCAACAATCCTAGACATTTCAAATAGTTGTCTCTAGTGCGATTGGAGCCTACACTGTAAGTTATCAACACCAACAAACTTTATCTATATGTGGATATTAGCCATATTAGGATGCATGGAGACATGATTGACAGAAACAAAAGCTAGATGAACATGGCTCAGAACTAGCAAACGGAAAGGGGCCAGATGGGATGTCATCTCAGTTCCGTTCCATTCCAGTGAATGCACACTAGACAGTCATGCATGCTCAAAACAAATGTGATGGAATTGTACACTAGTTCTGTGCAAAGAGCCAGATAACATTTCTGAAGTTCTAATACTGATTAAAGATTTTTCTTTTTCAATTTTTCATAAAAACCACTGAAAAAAACTGCAAAGACAAAGTTCCCACATTTTCCCCAGGGGTGGGGACATGGCACATTAATTCCCCTACATTTATCCCACTACTTGGGCAAGTATTGGCCACCAAAGTCCATGTAAAGTCCCCACATTGCCCCAGGTCCGTGCGGGGTCCCCCTGGGGAAGCCAATGACATGTGCATAAGTGGAAAAATTTGAAGTATATAAACATGTTGAAGAGCTAGGAACTTGCAAAGCTTGTGAAATTTAAGTCCCTGAATAATCTTGACCAGCAACTTGATCAAGGAAATCACGAAGCATGTAACATGAAAATGAGACAACTTGTTCAAATTCCCCACCACCCCTCCCTTCCAATGTCAAATTCCCCACCCATGAGGCAACCACCAACATCAAATTCCCTACTGCCCAGGAATGGTAATGTGTCAAATGCCCAGGGTATGACCGGGGGGATGTCAAAGGTTCAATTTGATCAGTACATTACTGTTTTACAATAACAGCTGAACCTGAGTAAGTCAAGAGAGTGGCCCTGCCACTTTGAGTTTATAAGTTGAATCTGAATGAATGTCACGTGGCTTGGATTGCAGTTATTTGTATTATTACCTGTTCTGGCTGTTGAGTGCAACAGCATTGGTAACGTTACCTGACATATAGGGGCGCCTGACTCGTATGTGCCAAAATTTATGTACCGCTTCATTGCAATGTTTTTCCTAATTCTTTTATATTGAAGTAAGTGATTGTGAAGTTTTAGTAATTTAGCATTTCGAGCGTGATATTTACAACTGTGTTAAGATATCTCCGCAACGGAAATAAATGGCACTTCTGTGTCATTTAACTTGAAGATTACAAAGACAGACTGACAACAAATTAGATTCTCAAATTAATCATTGCATTTGAAAACTATTCATAGATTGTAAAAACAAAGCAACAGATGTTATAAATTTGCATGTTGTCGCAATTATTATGCAATAGACCCTTTCATGGTTATTGAGGCCATTTTGATTGGGGAGCAACCACGCGTAAACTGTATGGGATTTTGGTCGAAATTGAACCTCTGTAACTCCGCTCCAAAATCACAGATTACAGTAAACATGTCTTTTAAAAGGTTTTTCCCCTCACATTACTGTATTTCCTCCAAACAAGGAGAATTAGTTCAGATTATGACTTCTGCAATCACAGTTCCAAAACTTCATACAAATGCTTATAAATGCCAAGCCACTCTACACGGCACATAGCAGCGCTGGTAACTCTACCTGACACATAGGGGCGCTGAGTAACATTCCCTGACATATAGGAGCACTAGCAACTCTGCCTGACATATAGGGGCGCTGAGTAACATTCCCTGACATATAGGGGCGCTGAGTAACACTGCCTGACATATAGGGGTGCTGAGTAACACTGCCTGACATAGGGGCACTGGTAAGTCTGCCCGACATATAGGGGCCCTGAGTAACACTGCCTGACATATAGGGGCACTGAGTAACACTGCCTGACATATAGGGGCACTGAGTAACACTGCCTGACATATAGGGGCCCTGAGTGACACTGTCTGACATATAGGGGCCCTGAGTAACATTCCCTGACATATAGGGGCGCTGAGTAACTCTGCCTGACATATAGGGGCCCTGAGTAACACTTCCTGACATTTAGGGGCGCTGAGTAACACTGCCTGACATATAGGGGCGCTGAGTAACATTCCCCGACATATAGGGGCGCTGAGTAACACTGCCTGACATATAGGGGCACTGAGTAACACTGCCTGACATATAGGGGCACTGAGTAACACTGCCTGACATATAGGGGCGCTGGTAACTCTGCCTGACATATAGGGG
>JANVCK010081109.1:1436-12125 GCA_026546655.1 Epizoanthus illoricatus | reverse complement strand
ACTTCGTGTTCCTCTTATACCCCCCCCCCCCCTCCCCCCACTCTTCCACCGGTACTCTGCGACTCAGCTTCACTTTGTGTTCCTCTTGTACTTCTCTTGTGCTCTACAACCCACATGGGAAATTTGGTGCATGCGGGCCGCCTTGCGACTTTAGGTCAGATAAGGCGACAGGAGCAAAATTTAATATGACATATGTTGACAAGCTATTGGGAGCTCTACATACTGAAGCAGTTCTGGCTTTGCCTCGTGAGAAGGAAACTACACGCGGGGTTTTTGTTTGGAGTATCCAAAGCTGAAGAAAACTTCCTTTGACTCGGCTTAACTTTTAAACAGTTTTCTTATTAGAGAACCACAAAGCCACAAGATTTCAGCTGTTTCTTTAACTATCCTAGCAGATATCATGATATGAATAGCTCCCCTATTTACAAGTTAAAAATATTTCAGTAGAAATATACAAGAATATGTTTCATGGAATTCTTACAAATCCGGATCACAAATATTTATCTTGAAAATGAATAAAAATTGTGCGAAACTTTTGAATCTCGCTTGTGCAACTTTGTCGACGAATATCTTTTCTTTGTCACCACGGGAAGATTCATTAGTGCATTTGATTCTCAAACTAGTGCTACAAGTACAAAGTTTTTACTATCTTCCGTGAAACTCCCGATATTTGATATTCTTCGTATTTGAGGCTGACAGACAGAGAAACAGTGGTCAACAGACGTAACAGACTGAAAACAACTTCTTTTCTACGGTAAAAAGATATTAAAGATAGAACAGGGAGAAGGAGAAGAAGCGACGAAACGATTGATACTAATTAAAACAATCTCTTGCGTTACACGAGTTTAAGTGATTCTTAGTCTTTATCAAAGAGAAGTGTATTCGAGCAAATTGTAGCACTTTGTTTTTACAGGAGAGAGAGACGGAGATGAACTCGTTTAGAAGTACCTCCCGCTGCGACAACCTTCACTGAACCTCTGCAATAAAAAAACAGTCTTTGTCAGTAGACTTTGTACAATACAGTCTTCTGTATAGCAATCACTATTCCAGTAATTGAAATTCAACCATTTTACACTCGGCTGAAAATGCTACATAAACGCAGGAAACTCAAGAATCAAGGAAGACGAACATCATTTGATATGATTAGCTATCATTCCTCATGCATGGCTCTCTATCATCCCCCCTTGTTCCCCATTCCTTGATTTCTGCTTTTAAGTTTTATTAAAATAAAACTTTGCATGGTGCAATCACAATAGGTTCATTAAGAGGAGATAATTATGGGTGAAAATGGTATTTATTTAGCGAGTACTAGTTTTGGTACGTGTTTATTGCTTCCTGTACGTGTTAACGAGGCTAACGAAGAGCCGAAAAAGTGATCACAAACTTTGAGCGTGCACGATACTTTATGGGCACAGTAGATTTACAAAAGAATTCATTATTTTTTCTTTTGATAAATTAAGGTTTTAAAATTCTTTTGTGCGACCTTAAATGGATTATAATGCAACTTTTGTTTTGTCATTTCGTTATGCGTTTTAGCAAGGCAAAATGAATTCTGGAAGTCAGTCTGTGACACTTTGATCCCTCCTTGCGCTTAAAGTCTGGAGAGAAGCGACAGATATGACGTCATTTGTCATTTGATGTACGAATTTCTATTAGGTATTATGATGCAAGTTGAAATGCGAATCTAGCTCACACAATTATTTGCTCCATTAAAGGTTTGCATAAACACAATGCATTAATAAGGTTTTCATGTCAACGACATCCTAAACTTATAATCTACAACACGTTTGTGTAATAGTTTCGGAATGGCCACGATTTTTGTGTGCAGCAAGGCAGACTCAGTCATGGAATGGACGAACGAAGACGTCAGAAAATGGCTTATGGGAATCGGGCTGTCAAAATACGCCCCAAAATTCCAGAGTAGGTATCAGTTTGACATGACCATACAAAATAGCTAAATTCCACTGTTTCTTGTCCAGCATTGGAACTGCACGGTCAACAGATCATTAAACCAGAAAGTAAACTGCTGTTTTGGTTGTCTTTATGATGAAAGTAATGAGGTTACCCTGATAATATAGCCCTTGTGCTGAGGTAATATAGCCGTAATGCTGTCGCTAGGTAATCGTATAAAATAATTCCAGACAGAAACTAAACGAGTGTTGCAAGATCTAGACAGTAACATCAGTAGCAAACAATAACGTACTTCTCACCTTTACCAACGACACAGCCATGCAAGGAACAGGGTTACTGATAGGTTCCGATACTGTCAATGTCAAGCCTAAAAGTTTATAACGCCTATTTTGTCTCTCCGCAGAATATTTCGTTACAGGACCAGTACTTCTGCAGTTAGACGAAGCTTTATTAGGTAAGTGTATGACTCTTGACCATTCAGTGGACTTGCAAGTGTAAACGAGATCCTCATATATGCACGATATCAGCTATATGGTGACTACCAGAAGCGATTGGGTTCAAACTTTTGAATGTATATGTATAAACAGGCAAAGAGCTGGAAAATACAAAGGATGGCTTAGTGGTCCGATTAGAATATGTCACGAGAGTATTGAGAAATGTTGTATGCAAACAAACATTATTGAGCAACAATTATGATCAACTCCACTTGAAAGCTGACTAATTCCCTCACACAAAAGACAAGGAAGGCTTTGCTTCCCAACAGTATATTTGTAGTACTTACCATCAGTTTTGTTCTGGACTCCTAATTTTAAGACTTGTTTTCTTTGGGTGCAGTTTGATTGCTTACAAGTTGCTTGTGGAACGGTCAGAAATTTCAGATGCAACAACTGCAGACAATGGAATCAGCCAACATGGTTTCTGTGAGTTTCTACAGTGAGGTGTTTGCAAGAATCTCCAATGGCTGCATTCGCTGCTCTATATTGTATATATCTGTATAGACATGGAATTGTTCCTTGAAATTTATAGTTCATACGAGCTCTTATTATCTTCAGGGCAGAGCTGATATTGCAATATATAATTTACACCGCGTTAAATTACAACACGGTCCCTTTGTCGGGTTGTAATGCCGCAAAAAGTGACCGAAGGCGTTATTCATGAAAACTGTGCTCAAAACAGATTATATTATATCGGTCTGGGTATCAATAGCCATTTGTCTTTTTGATTGTATATTATAAACTGTACAACTGACAATTCATTTGTAACATGGGTTATTTATGTTTTTGGAAGACAAAAACTAATTGTCGGTCAATCTTCGAGAAAAGATATACAATTATAAACAAATCAGCAATATTTTTTTGTTTTATATGTAATAAACTGAAATAAGTATTTGCCGTTTCACTGGATTTTGCCACCCTAAAAATTGAATTACGATGAATTCAAATTTGTGAAATTTCACTACTTGTTGGCAAGACAGCATAGTGAAAATGTAATAACAAGAACAAGTTTCTAAATCCGTTTAACTTAATTCTGGTTCTCCGGCTCTCTGATGGACACGAAACTGTAGAGCGATGCCAGGATATTTTTAAGGGGATTCGTGAAGCAGAATAGTGACTTGCCAGGCCTGTGTGGAAGAGTTTTAGGGAAATTTTGAAACTTCATCTCTGGCAGAAACTTCAGTTTCCAGCGGTTTGAGCAGAATTCTTGGTGTTCTGATGCTTATGATGCATACGTTTTGTCAATACGTTTCAGAAGCGAATTTGGATTAAAAGTGGGTTCGTTTGTCATTTTCCTACAAAATAATAATTTCTGAAACAATTGTTTCCCCAATGCAAGTGGTTGTTGTTTCTGGTTTGTTCGTTTTCAGTCTTACCAATTTTGTTATATTACTTCTATACATCCGCCACTCTTGAAGGTATAAGTGCTTGGTGTCAGTTACTGATTTCTTACAACTGAAGAGTTGAAAATTCTCACCAAATTTAATTTATGAACCAGTTGTCTTAGCCATAACATCAATTATTTCAGTTGTATCTGTCGAAAAGTAGAAGTGTTTAATGCTAGTTGTTTCTTGACTTTAGAATTTAGGTATTGAAATTTTCAGAAAAAATAACTCTTCTGGAGTTTGAAAGTTCTGCAGGAAAGCTGTTTATTTTGAAAACAGCTAGTTTGTTTTTGTTTTCGTTGTTTTTTTGGTCAAGAGATCTCTACGTGCGCATTTATCATAATAAGTATCTGTTTGCGAAGTGGGAGCAAATTAGTACGCAAGTCACGAACGTGGAATATATTTAGACAGATTTTTCTCAGATAAATAAACCAGAGAAGTGAGACATTGCTGAAACTGAGATAGCTTCTCTTGTGTTTGTATCGGAGTTAGCTTTGGAGAGAATTACAGTCATTAGAAGTGTCGTGCTTGTAGTAATTTGACCGCCTACCTCAACATGTTTAGGTTGTCCTGGAGAGGGACTCCAGTTAAAACTCTTGTAGTCTTGAATCAACCTGCAGTGCTGGTATCTGCTTTAGGCCGGTAGCCAGGGTTTGATATGGGTAAGAAGGAATGACTTGTTTAGCAAATGGAAAGCGCCCTGTAATATACCAATTGCATTCGCGGTCTTCTTTTCTCTTTTTTCTCTTCAGTCCCTGTGACTGAGCTCGGATAATCCTCACCTCCCAGGGACAGAGTGCTAATTATCGGTTCACCATCTCTTTTGATATACAGATGATCTTTACATCATAAACAGCACGGATCGCGAGAAACTTCTTAGAGAGGCAGGACAACTAGTCGACAACTGCAACGAGAGACTTGGAGACCATGTCAACAACAACATGACCGAAGAGCAGAGGGAAATAAAAAATGAAAATAATGACACAGTAATCTGCACAACAGAAATAAGACTTAACGGAAGAAAACTTTCATTGAACTCAGACGTAGATCATAATGAAAAGACAAACGATGGTAAATTGTCGTTAATAAACGAAGAAGCGGATGAGACAGATATATTGCGGGAGACGTTCAGTGACTACGAGGATCGCAAGGATGGGGTGTTTGACAGTAACTGTGGACACTCGCGATACAAGGACGAAAGGTTGAGCGATAGGAAACATGTCAGGTTTAAACCTGTGCTCCCTGAACCTGGTAAGAGTAATGCACAGAATCTCATACGATTTGCCTTATTATAAAGTCGACTGCAAATGGATATAACCCTGGTTTTCACAAGCGACGCAAACACAAGCACACGAGATGTGTGTTAGGTAACAACGAACCACGAAAATAGCAAAAAACGCAGAAGCAAGTACAAGCGTAAACGCGTGCGCAAGTACAAGGAAATAGAAAAGTGCTTCATTGCTTGCATCAAGCCTGATTTCGCAGTGAAAGAAGGACTCTTGTCAGTTCTTGTGTTTTTGCTATTTTCACGGTTCGTTTTTACTTAACGCAAATCTGTTGTGTTTGTGTTTGCAGTTGCGTTTGCAGTTGCGTTTGCGTTTGCAGTTGCGTTTGCGTTTGCGTTTGCGTTTGCAATTGCGTTTGCGCTTGCATTGTGTGCTTGCGCGTGTGCTTGCGTTGCCCGTGCAAACCAGGCGTGGTGCCTGCGGGCTGCACACGAGCGTAATCAGCCGAGTAAACTGCCTCGCGAGTACATTTTACTTGTGCGCAGCGGGCGCAAACTCCAGTGAGACATTTCCATGAGATCACCAGTTCACGGCACTAAAATCTAAACTGACCAGAAAAATATGATTATTAAAAACCTTCTATTTTCATTATATTTGGCCCGACAGTGTAAACAACGTATGGATCTGCTTTTTCTGCTCTATCCTTCATGATATGATAGAGTAGTAATATTTAGTTAGTCCTGCATCAAACCAAAACAGGAAAAGAATGCTATAGGATGGAAATTGGTCACCCCACCATCCTGGGTTTTGTGGCGTCAGTTAGTTGTTATTTGAAAGTACCGAGTCACTCGTAACTTTATGGAAATAAATCTAATGGCATTAAAAAGCAAACGACCATATTTAGGAAACTACGATAAAACGGTTTTGACAATGCCCCTTAAACAACCGCAACCCGACCCGATCAGTTAGAACCAGGACTAACTGAAGACTGCTATCCGGCAATCATCTTTAACAGCAAGACTTCGTAAGAGACTAATAGTTTCCTCTTTCACATCTTTAGATGAGAAGTCGAATGAAAAAGAGGAGGAAGTGGAGGAAATATGGAATGAAAGCAGTACAGATGCTGAGGAGGTTGCCAGCAGGGCCACTCAGATGGTGGAAATTTTATCTGAAGAAAACTCGGCGCTTAGGAAAGAACTGGAAAACTGCCTTGAAAGAGGAGGAAATGCTGACGAGGTCAGTTTCAGGGGCAGAACCAGAAAATTTATGAAGGGGGGGGGCAGAAAGGATGGCCGAAGGGTCCGCCTCTGAAAAATTGTATTAAACATCCAGCTACATTGTTCTAAGTGGAACAAAACGAAAAGGGGAGAGGGGCCAGGAGGACGGGGAATCCTCGCCCCTCCTCCTCGAAATCTGCCCTTGGGTGGCGCTCATGGAGGCTTCATCAACATTGGAAACGATGTGACCTTATTGGTTTAATTTTGTGCTCCGATTTTTGGCCGATGTCTAGATATGTCTTCCAACGTTTAATTTGGCTTTTTGCACAAAATTTGCGAGCAAAAAGAAATAGATCTGTCGGTACTAATATGCGAATATACTGATTTGAAATATCAGTCAATGATTGTTAAGTTTGTCCATAAAAGTTGTTTTGTTCCACAGTCACATTTCGTCCTTGACCACAGTTGGTTGGGGTTTTTTAACCGTAATTAGAGGACATACGGGCCGTCACTATAAAATTGCTTGTACTTAGCCGCCCTTGTTTGTCAGCAGCCCGATGGAAGTTGTCTTGATTTATCAGATTTTCCAAGTTTGCGGCAAACAACGATTTTATATATGTTCATGGATGAAGATATAACCAAGCATTACCTAGATGCTGCAAAACACCCTATTTGGAATGTGATGATGTCACACGATTTCCACTATTGTTTTCAACAAAATACAGCAGAACTACGCCTTACAACCACCTCGTTATCTCGGCGGGACAACAGCTGCATTGGTCTGCTATCTTGAAATCAAACTGCCCGCGCCAGACTGTAGGGAATGGTGCATAATTAAATTCTAGACCCAATTCCTCAAACTAACAAATTTTATTTGATGAAAATATGTTTTCAAGTTTTGCGAAAGAAAAGGACTACTAAAATTTCGGTTTTTCAATTGAATGCGTTAATAGATTTACTTCCTATACACTTGCAGTTGAAGATAGAGCTGGAAGCGATGCGCGTCTCTTACCGCGATCTCGAGGTATCAACCCGAAAGCGGGAGCAGCTTGAGAACAGCATGAGGGCGAAGCTAGAATCGGAACTGAGAATGTTACAGGAAACGAACAAAAGCTTGAGGGGTGAGTTTGTTGTTCCTCCAGTGACAATAGCAGTTATATCAGTTTACTTTTGTTCTCTTTCTTTATTATCTTTATAATATAAATTCATATTATGCTCTGGTTACTGAATTTCTAGATATTTGATTTGTTCAACAACTGATGGTTGTCAGCGTATCAGTAAACCTCAGCTCTACTTTATCTGGAAAACAGCTCTTTCTGAAAAAGAAAATAAATTTTAAATTCCGCTTGATTTATACTAACTCAGCTTAGTTTAGACACACTTGAAATATGAAATGAAGTATACTAATCAACACCACACTGCACGCCTCTTAGCCTATCTACGATGTTATATTCAACTCGTGTTGGTGGAATAAATGTCACCCGTACGAAACTTCTGTGTCTTTTGACTATCACCTGGGCTCTCAGAATCTAACACGCGTCCATGAAGAAAAGGATCTTGGTATCATAATAACAAGTAACTTTAGCTGGGATTATCACGTTAATCTTATCATATCAAGAGCAATTCATCACGTTTGGTTGAATTTACAGGATAATACTTTTAAAAACCACAACTTCATACTATAAACTAATCAACACGTTAGCAAAGGTGCATCTAACCGGTAAGATTATCACTAATGTAGCTATATACCATGCAGTACTTTATATATACATAAGTAAGGTCAAACATTTATTTTTCAGACGAACTTGATACCTGCAAATGTGATTTAGCAGCAGTGAAGGTAGTTAGTTTCCTGTCTTTGTTTATGTATTGTTTTCTACAATTCACTCTTTTTTAAAATTTATCAACTGGCCGCCGGGTTGCATATTTATTTGCGATTTAATTACTTCGGGTGCATCCAGTAACGATTTTAATGCTGAGATGTGAAAGACAATGCATTTTGCTAGATTTTTCCTTTTAGTTTGGAAGATAATCAAGCACATATTAAAAGCGTTTAAATATTGGTGATAGTGACTAGCAGTCCCCCCTCCTCCACACCACCACCCCAAGTGCCACGTTTGACATGATCCCCAATTTCACATTTCATCCCACACTTTGACTCACAATTGTACAATGCGAACTTTTGAAAGAGATAAATCCTTAGCGGAACAGTAGTGGATATTGAGAAGTGCTAACGTGAAGCTTTCAATTGCAGAGCAAGCAACACGACGTAGAGAAACTTAAGCCAAACCTCAAGACAAAGAACAATATAGTGAAACAGCTTCTAATCCAAGGTATTAAAGTTTCACACGATATTTTATCAATTTATCAGCATTCTATTTACTATATATCCGAACTATCCTCATCCACGGACAATTGAAGTACAAATGAAAATTGCAGCGTTATATGCTAAAATTTCCTACTGATGCCAAATGCGTCTTATTCTCTCTACACTAGGAAATGAATCTGTGGTGTTACGAGAACAGCTCGAGCAGTCAGCTCAACAACAGCGACTCAGAATAGAAGACATGAGTAAGGATATCCAACGTCTTAACAACTCTTTGATGCACAACAGAGGCACTATATACAAGCTGGAGGATAGGGTAAGCTTCCTAACTATTATACGTTTGTTGTTTGAATTTTATATGTTAACATTGTTATTGTTGTCGAAATCTCGCAGCTAAAACAAAAAGACTCCTACACCGGCCGCATGGCGATGTTACAGAAGTCGCTGGACACAAAGAACAGAAGGCGCAGTTCAAGTAGAAGCTCCAGCTCGAGTGCGCATTCTGCTGACGAGGAAATTACAAACACTGCAGACGAGGGAATCGCGGAACTGGACGGGCCAACTAGTGTACCGATTCTGATAGAACTGATTCGAGAGAAGGATGACAGAATTCTGTCTCTTGAGACGGATATCGTCAGGGTAAGAATTTGATTTGTCAGTTAAAGACATGTGAGGTCTATTTAGGGCGTTTTGTATTTGTCGGGTGTGGTCTGGAAAGTGAAACAGTTTGATCTTAATTAAATCCACCACGAAAGCGACAAAGCTGTCTTATGGAACTCGTTACCGGAACCAATCAAACATTCTCAGTCTGCAGCAGAGTGTATACTTTTTAAGCTATAAGCCAATGATAGGTTTGAAACTGTTCATTGTCCTAACATTTACACTTCCTTTGCAGCTTGAACAAAATTGTCTGCAAGAAAGCACATCAAGACACCTGGCAATAAAAGCTGTCTCAATGCCAAAGTAAGTTCACACCAGTCTGGATAGAAACGTCACTTACGTCCTCTCGTAGCCGATTAGATTCCCCCTTCTCTCCCCTCCCTCACCCTAACTTATACTGCACAGGAAATGTAGCTACTTGTATACTAACGCTGCTTGATGCCATTCCCCTGCATGCCCTCCTCTGCCCTCCCCTGCCTGGCCCTAACCTCTACTGCATACGAAATATAGCTATTTGTTTTATACTCATGACGCTGCTGAACACCAGACCCCCTTCCTATTCTAACCTTTCGTTGTCGTTTTACTTAGAAACATGCATTCGGTCCCTCTTTACGACCCCCCATCCCCCCCCCCGACTACCTCCCTTTCTGAATTTTCTGGATCTGCCGTTGGATGGGGACTCTAACCAACAAATACCGCAACGTGGATGAGAACGGCCCAAAACAGAAGCCAAACTAAAAGGTAAAATCTAGAAATAAATGCACTCTCTGTTTTGTCTTACGCTGTCACTTCATTTTCTGTATTCAAATTGTCACTAGGCCCCCAAACTGGAAAACTGAGGGGGATGGTGGTATCATGCGATACAACCCCATCTGGGACGTGTGTTCTGAGCTGCCTCTTTATCTGGCACGTCTGAACCAGGCCTAAGGCAGTTTAAACAATTGTAATTTAATTATATTAACCAAATTGTACTGATTCGCACTGATTTGAATCTGTTGTCAATGCAGTAAGCTGTTAGCAGAGATCCGACCCCAACACATTTTAATTACTATTACTATTAGTATTAGTATTAGTATTAGTATTATTATTATTATTATTATTATTATTATTATTATTATTATTAATTGTGCCACAGGGAGGCCAGAATTGCAGCTCTAGAGAAGACGGCCGAGGAGAGCGAGAGAATAATAGCCGACTGTCGATCCCAAAATCTCAAGACTGTTGAGGAGCTGTATGTAGCAAAAAGGCGAGCTGCAGATTTGGAAGTAGTGTAAGCGGTCTTTTTACTGACAGTGTTGAATAATGTGTGCTTGTGGCCGAATAAGAGTGACACACACACATATATATACAGATTAGACAGATGAACAGTAAACAGCTGCATGGACAGACAGACAGACAAACAGACAGAGCCAGAGACAGAGCCAGAATAGAACAGTGAGGCTTTGCCAAAACTAAGACAGCAAAGCGATG